>JAYEVD010000326.1:0-106264 GCA_036346405.1 Phyllostachys edulis
GTCCAACAGTGGTATCGAGTCCTGCTAGTTCAATCTTGATCTTAACCGTCATCGAACTTTGGCGATGGAGAAGTACTCCACCAAGCCGCATATCTTCGATGGGCTCGACTATGCCTATTGGAAGAATCGCTATGCGTGTCTTCCTTCGTAGAGCGGGCGACAAGCCATATGGGAGGTGGTTCGAGCGCGCTTGCTTTTGCCCGAGGTTGCTACGCCAGCTTCAGCTGCCCTCTTGGCTAACAAGCATAAGGTAAAGAACCTCCTATATGCCGGGCTTGGTAGACAGGAGTACGAGAGGATTTGCAACATTGAGATAAAGATACTTAGATTTGGTACACTCAAAACCTACCATGAGGGATCGCCCCAAATCAAGCAAGTGCGCTAGACGGTTCATAAGCGAGAGTATAACAAGTTCGAGATGCGCCCCGACGAGAGCATCGATGACGCTTTTTCGCTTTAATAAGGTGATCAATCGGATGAGAGCTCTAGACATTGAGTACTCTCAACTGAGAATGCCACCCACCTCTTGGTTGCAATCAACACCAAGAAGTGGAGATGAAGGCTCTCGCCATTGAGGAGAACGCCGATCTCTCTAGTCTCACTTTGGAGCTGCTCTACGACAAGCTCAAGACTCATGAGATTAAGAGAGGTAGTCTTCCTAAGAAGGATAACATGGCTTTGGTGGCTGATCCTGTTAAAAGAACTTCAGATGGTTCTTCTGAGTCTTCTTCTGGATTTTCTCTTGCATGTTTGTTTGCAATTCATGAAGAGGAGTTTGAGAGTATGCATGAGGCCGAGTTAGCTCTTTTAGCCAAAAAGGTCACACGGGCCTATAACAATATGAGAAATAGGAAGAGAGGCGGCCCTGTGACATGCTATGAGTGTGGAGAGCTTTACCATATTCAGAACAAACCGCCCCAAGCTAAGGGGAAAGGCAACCACAAGGATGAGAAGGTTGCCTGGAAGAAGCCTGAAGGGAACAAGCTCAAGTATGATGCTGCCAAGCTCATGAAGGCCGCTCACCAGGTCCTTGCCGCTTTTGGAGAGCAATCCATGAGCGATGTGGACTCCGGGAGTGAGGAGGATAAGGAGGAGGAGCTTCCTCAAGATAAGAAGAAAGGGAAGGCCAAGGACTTCACTGGCATGTGCTTCATAGCCGACTCCGTCGACACCGATGATAACGATGAGGTACCTCCATCCTATGATGTCCTTTCTGCTAGATGCGATAACATGTTTGAGCAACTCATGAGTCAGAATAAGGCCTTAGAGTTTTCCATGGCTAGGAACAAGGACTTAGAGTCACAAGTAGAAAATTTGACATTAGAACTTGTGAATGCTAAGAGTCTTGATGTCGATGAATGTTCATCCCGCCATGCTTTACACTCTGACTATTTAAAGCGCAAACCGCTCATGATATTGCCTTGCACCAACTAGAGAATGCTAGGCCTGAATTAATTGAAGTCAAATCTGCTCCTTATGAAAAATGCTTAGAGTCTAACAATTTGGTTGCTTCGATAAGACCTGAGTCTAGCTTTTTGCTCTTTACGCTTAGAACGTGAACATGAAGTGAAAGACATAATAGAAGCGATTAGAGTTAAGTTTGCCAAGCTTAAGAACAAAATTGATTCTAATCCTTGTGCCTCATATGCGGTCTTTAAGCTTGAAGTTGCTTTCCTCAAGGAGAAACATGCTAGGGCCATTAAGGCCAAACCTTGTGAATCATGTGCTAATCTTGAAAAAGAGAATGCTTATATTAAGGATACACTAGAAAAATTCTCTAATGGTGAAAAACAGTTAAACATGATTAGGACAAGTCTAAAACTCCTTTTAAGAAGCAAGGTTTAGTATACAACTCTACCCAGACCAATCCAAGCCTAATGTCATTCAAGTCTTAGAAAAGGCTTAGTTGAATTCAAAACCCAACCTCGCAAAAATAATTTTCAAATCTACAGTTTTGCTCAACCATCTTTTGAGCCAAGGTGCTTCTCCCATTGGTACCAAGTACCATTGCACCTATTGCAAGAAAGATGGGCATTTGGTTGAGTTTTGTTGGCGTAGGTTAAAAAATGCTAAGAAAAATCTTACTAGAATTTCATCTCATCAACCTAGAGCTTTTATGAGACTAGTTCATTTAGAAAAGAAGAAACCTGGCCTAGGATTTGTTTCACATGTCCATCATCATCATGTTCCTAGACAGGATGCTTCTCATGTTCGTGTTACCATTGCTCATGATAGAAACTCAAGTAGGATCAAGGTTAACAACTCTGCTTTACATACTGCTTGCAGACATGTGTCTCAGTACTGGGTTCCCAAGTCTTGTTTAACTAACCCCAGTATTGAGACACATCGATCTTTTGTACCTTGATCTCAGGATTACCGCGGAAGGGGGAAGAACACATGGTTCATCGACTCCGGGTGTTCACGCCACATGACCGGACATGCAAAATGGTTCACCTCCTTCACGCGGGCGACTGGTGATGATTTCATCACCTTTGGAGATGATACACAAAGGCGAATTGAAGGAACGAGATCGATCAGGGTGAACGACAAATTCATCCTGAAGGACGTCGCTCTTGTGGACAAGCTAAGGTACAACTTGCTTTCTGTCTTACAGCTTCTTGATGATGGCTATGAGACTAGATTTAAGAAGAATGCTTGTCGGGTGCTTGATTCAGCTAGTGAGCTCGTTTTTGGGATTTCTAGAGTTGATAGGATCTTTGGAGCTGATTTTTCTGAATCTCTTGCTGGATCTCTCAAATGTTTGATTGCATCTTCTTCTGAGGTTTGGCTTTGACACCGACGTTTGGGGCACATTGGTTTTGATCATCTGACGCGAGTTAGCGGCCTCGATCTCATGAGAGGTTTGCCCAAACTCAAGGCCGTCAAGGATGCTGTAAGTGCGCCCTATAGGCATGGCAAGCAAGTTGCCGCCTCACACTCTTCATTGACTATGGTCATGGTGAGCCGGACGGAGACGGTTGCTTCATATGGATAATTGGTCCTACTAGGGTTGATCGATCGGTGGCAAATGGTATATTCTTGTCATAGTCGATGATTTTTGAGATATTCTTGGGTGTTCTTTCTTGCTTGAAGGATGAGGCTTTTGATCACTATCATGATCTTGTTCTTTGTTTGGCTTACGAAATTCCTAGTGCCCTAAGAGCGATTCAGTAGTGACAAATGGTACGGAGTTCAAGAATACTTCTTTGCCTCTTTTTGTGCCGAAGCGTGGCATTGAGCATCGAGTTCTCTTCTCCACACGCCCCTCAACAAAATGGCGTTGTGGAAAGGAAGAAATGTAACCTTAGTCGAGATGGCTAGGACGATGCTAGATAAGTATAGCACACCGAGGATGTTTTGGGCCGAGGCTATTGCTACAGCTTGCCATATTGCTAATCATGTCTTCTTGAGACCTTCTTCGGGCAAGACTTCTTATGAGGTTCGCTTTGGTAGAAAACTCTCTGTCTCTCATTTTCGAGTCTTTGGATCAAAGTGTTTTATTCTCAAGACAGGAAACCTAGATAAATTTGAGTCAGGAACTTTTGATGGTTTATTTCTAGGTTATCTTGCACATTCGAGGGGTTTTCGGGTTTTTAATGTTGAAACTAACGTTGTTCAGGAGACATGCAATGTCACTTTTGATGAGACTAGCCCTAGTGCTAGATCAGACATTTCAGGTGATTCACAGGTGTCGGAGAGTATCTTTGTAGAGGAAGATGATGATGAGGTCGATAATGCTCTTCCACCTATTCTTGATGCTCTCGCCCACTCGAACTCCTTCAACTACTTCACCTTCAGTTGAGGCTCCTGCTACATCTCCATCATCGATACTGCGGAGGTCGAAGAGATGCTTTCTCCACCAGGCGCTCCACTTCACATTCAGCGGCACCACCCTCCGGATCAAATTATTGGTGAGCTTCATGAGCGAGTCACTCGCTCCAGGTATCATGATCCGAGTCTCTACTCCCATTCTGCATTTGTTGCTTCTTTTGAACCCCCGTGATATATCATATGTTTTATCTGATTCTAGCTGGGTCAATGCCATGCATGAGGAGTTAGAGAATTTTGAGAGAAATAAGGTCTGGAACCTAGTAGAGCCTCCTAGTGGTCATAATGTGATAGGAACCCGTTGGGTGTTCAAAAATAAATAAAATGAGGATGGTTCTGTGGTAAGAAACAAGGCTAGGTTGGTAGCTCAGGGCTTTAGCCAAGTTGATCGGTTAGACTTTGATGAGACTTTCGCTCCTGTTGCTAGATTAGAAGCCATTCACATTCTGCTTGCATTTGCTGCGTCTAAGGGTTTTACGTTGTATCAAATGGATGTCAAGAGTGCTTTTCTGAATGGTTTCATAGAGGAGGAAGTGTATGTTAGAAACCCTGCTTTGAGAATCCCAAGCATCCAAGCCATGTTTTCAAGCTACCCAAAGCCTTGTATGATCTTAAGCAAGCCCCTAGAGCTTGGTATGAAAGACTTAAGACCTTCTTGCTTAAGAATGATTTTGAGATGGGAAAGGTAGGCGATACTCTTTTCATTCTTAGGTATGGCGTTGACTTCTTGCTTGCTCAGATTTATGTAGATGATATTATCTTCGGTGGTTCTTCTCATGCTCTTGTTCCAGTTTTTCTGAGACCATGTCTAGGGAATTTGAGATGAGCATGATGGGAGAGCTCAACTACTTTCGGGGCTTGAATCAAGCAATGCAAGGAAGGATCTTCATCCATCAAACGAAGTATACCAAGGATTTGCTCAAGCATTTTGAGATGGGTATTTGCGCAGCCGATTGCCACTCCCATAGCGACTTCAACTGCTTTTGGATCCAGATGAGGAAGAAGAAGCCGTGGATCAATGCGAGTACCGCAGCATGATTGGCTTCCTCCTCTACCTGATGGCCTCAAGACCGGACATCCACTTCGCGGTCTGCCTCTGCGCGAGGTTTCAGGTGTCTCCGAGGACTTCACATGGCCAAGCCATCAAGCGCATTTTCAGGTACCTTCACTCTACCCTTCTATATAGCATTTGATATTCTTGCTCTTCTTCCTTGTCCATTCGTGGGTTTTCTGATTCTGATTTTACGAGCTATCGCTAGATAGGAAGAGTACCTCTGGCACATGTCATTTCTTAGGCACTTCTCTTGTCTCTTTTTCTTCTAGGAAGCAGTCCTCTGTTGCATAATCCTTCTTTGAGGTTGAATATGTAGTCTAGCGCTAGTTGTCAGAATCGATTCTATGGATGGTGTCCACTCTTAAAGATTTTGGGTTAAATTTTGCTAGTGTTCCTCTTTTACTGCGATAACACTTCTACCATTAATATTGCTAAGAACCCAATTGCAACATTCTAGGACCAAGCACATAGACATTCGCTATCACTTCCTTAGAGACCATGTAGAGAAGGGTGATATTGTGCTACATTTTGTGGAGTCCGAGGCTCGCTTAGGCGATATCCTCACCAAGCCTTTAGATCCAAAGAAGGTTTGCCACCTTGAGGAGTGAGTTAGGGTGATTTATTCCTATGGGTTGGTTTGAGGGGAGTTGGTTTTTCTCGAGCTTTCCTTATTCATTTGATCTTTTCTTGATCTTCTTTTGAACTTTTTGATCTTTTTAGACTTTTTGAGTTTTTCTTGCATCTCATTGTATCATATTGCATTCATATGAAAATCACAAAAAGATGCATTGTAATATTAACTTTTCTGCTTATCTTTTAATTGATGAAGCTTTGCTTATTACCCTCTTGAGCTTTAGTATTTCCATTCTTGCTCAATGTCATGTCTAGTTCCTTGACTTGCTAGAATTATCATGATTTCACATGTGTAGCTAAGTATTTGCTAAGTGAGCTAGAACTTTAAGACAGCTTGAACTAAAAATTGCAATTTGCGGATGTTTTAGCTACTTGCGCAATTAGTGCTCCTTTTGTAACATTGGCCCTATCAAAATTGCTTTGTTATCTCTTGAATATAAAATTGATCATCACTTGAGCTTCTTGTTCTTCTGAGAATCTAAAAACTGTTGTTGTGCAAAATGAAAAATCAAGATTGTCATGTGGTTAAATTGTGCCAAACTACTCTCACGAGACTGCATGTCCAAGACAAGAACTTGGAGATAGTTTGATGATCCAGATGATCTCATGGGGACTGCTTGTCAAAATTGACATGAACCTCAAGATTTGTCGCCCTGGTTGAAGCTTAGAAAGAGTTTGTAGATGGCTCCTAGTCTAGGATCTTCTTCACTAAGATGGACCTTTAATCAACTTTTTGGCTAAAGCTTAGGAAGAGTTTATGGATGGCTCCTAGTCCGTGATCTTCTTCACTAAGATAGGCCTTTTATCAACTTCAATATTCATTGCAAATGAAAACTGTTGAAAAAATAGGTGTTTGAGCTAAATTGAGCAAAATGATTCATTTCAGGACCTGTTTGTCTCTTAAGTGGTCTTTGCTAGCTTTTTGATCTCACATTGACATTCTGGCATGGCCATTATCACTTTAGGATCCCTGTTGGTGAACTTGCTAGATTTGAAGCTTTGCTTAAATTGTTAAAAAAAAATTCATCGCTTTATATTGAGCCTTCTAGCTTAGCTTTGTTATGTATGTCTTAACATGATCTTGCTAGTGCTTTTCAGGCTTGATATGCTTTGTGTGATAATAGAAATGCTAGCTTGTTCTTTTGGGTAATCTCCAAAGCTTCTTGTACTCAAAAATTGAAAAAAAAAATGAAGCCACTCCATTGCATTTCACGCATGCTCAATCTTATGCTTTTTCCTTAATTCTGCATTTGTCATCTCTGGACGAGAGGAAGGCGTGATTCCTTGATGACTCCAATGTCAAAGGGGGAGAAAAAGTAACAAAAATGTTAAAGAGGGGGAACTCTTTGGAGAAAAAGCGAGAAAAATAAAATTTTCTTGAAAAAATGATGATCATAGTGAGGGGGAGCATCTCATTTGCATTCTTTTGATCCTATTGCTATTTCTGAACTTGAATTGCAATTCTTGGAACCTCACAATGATCAAAGGTCAATTTGAACAATTGTTCTTTCATGTGAACCTCAAGTGAGAATTTTGGATTTACTGGAATTTTGAAGCTTTCTTGCTTTCTTTTGCTCATTCTCACTTGCCTATACTAATCTGAAGCTAACTTGGTCAGTTCCTTTGCTTTCTCTTGCATTTGAACCAAGTTGTGCCTTTGCACTAAAATGTGAGTATTTTAATTCGCAAACCTCAAATCTTACATTTTAGAAATTGCCAATGTGTTCATCAAGGGGAGATTGAGGATATCATGGGGATATGCTCACGATCTTAGGATGATGATACAATTGGCAATGGCGTTGAAGGTTTGTCGAAACACACGCGGGCGGTTCTAAATCTTTGTCGAACAAGTCGGTCGATCGGACCGGTTAAAGACCGGTCAGACCGGCCAAGGGCGGTCAGACCGAAGGTCAGCGACTGGTCAGACCGGCCAGGGGCGGTCAGGACCGGCAAATGGCCTGTGGTTTGACCGGATTTGACTTAAACATCGGCCAACTGGTGGCGATGATTGTTGGGTTAGGTCAAGTTCATGGGTTTCAGTGCATATGTGTTGCATGATGCATGTTTTGGCTAATATGGGTCAAGTTATGAAGAACTTGTTCCCAGATTCGATTTCTTTGTCTATTGTTGTGCAGGTTCCTTGGGGTCAACGACGGTCAATCATGAGGATGATCGGGACTAGGCTTGAGAGCTGAGGTCCAAAACGATCAGGGATGCCGGGTGAGGTCAATGGAGTCAAGCATGGCGCAAATTGGACAAAGGTGACCGAACGGGCAGTTCGGTACGACGGGTTGGATCAAGCGGTGCGAGGGTCGGTACAAGTGCCATGGTGGTTTCGGTGGGAGCCAGATGGGAGAGACTTGCCGATATGAAGAGAGCCGTTGATCAACTTACACGTGGTGAATCATGAGGAGTGCTTCACGAAGATGGGACTCGGTCTTTGCAAAAGATCGAGAAGGGGTATTTTGGTAATTTCACCTAAATACCGCCTTGGTGACCTTTTGCCAACCCGCGGTGCAAGACGACGTATGGAGAAGTGGATTAGGTTAAGAGGAGATGAAGACGACGCTTTAAAATGCGTGCATGAGTTAAACCCATTTGTGGGTGGGCTTAACGGGTGCCCAATAGGAATACTCTTCTAGAAGGTTTAGCCTCCACTATAAATAGAGGAGGGTGGTGGCTGCACCCCCTCAACCCTTTGCATTTTGAAAACCCTAGTTTGTTCTTTTAGGGTTTGAGGAGATTAGTGGGAGGTTAGGGTTCTAGAGAGTTTGATTTGATTTCGTGCTCATGTGTTGAGTCTTTGTCCTCCTAGATGGAGTGGCTATAAACCAACATCATATCAAATCAATCCAAGGAAAGATTGCACAAAATGAGTCTCTTTATGTTCTTCCTCTCTATCTTGTGATTTTGAAGCATTCTTTGATCCGTGAGTTTTCTCTTGGTTTCTTGCCTTAATCAAGTTTGAACTTGGTTGATGCACCTAATGGTAGTAAGACCATTGAGTGCAAGTGGATTTTAAGAAAAAGATAGATATGGATGGAAATGTTCACATTCATAAGGCACGATTGAGTGTCGAAGGGTTTCGCATAAATTCAAGGTGTTGATTATGATGAAACCTTCTCTCCGTCGCGATGTTTAAGTCTATTCGGATCATTCTAGATATTGCTACATATTTCGACTATGAGATATGGCAAGTGGATGTCAAAATGGCTTTCCTTAATGGAAACCTAAGTGAGGATATGTACATGACACAACCTGAGGGTTTTGTCGATCCAAAGGAAGCTAGTAAGGTATGCAAGCTTAATAAATCCATCTATGGATTGAAGCAAGCATCTCGGAGTTGGAACATTCGTTTTGATGATGTGGTCAAAGGGTTTGACTTCATCAAGAATGAAGAAGAACCTTGTGTTTACAAAAGGGTTAGTGGGAGCAAGCTTGTGTTTCGATCTTGTATGTAGATGACATACATCGGGTCGGAATGATATTCCAATGCTTGAATTGTTAAAACTTCATTGAGAAATAGTTTCTCAATGAAAGATTTAAGAGATGCAGCATATATTCTTGGTATAAGGATCTATAGAGATAGATCTAAAAGGCTAATTGGATTAAGCCAGGATATGTACATAGACAAAGTGTTGAAACGGTTCAACTTACAAGATTCCAAGAAATGTTTCTTGCCCATGGCACATGGCATTAATCTTAGCAAGAGTCGGTGTCCTACGACCCCTGATGAGTGAGACAAAATGAGTAGAATTCCATATGCTTCGGCAATTGGATCTATCATGTATGCCATGCTATGTACACGACCAGATGTATCATATGCTCTAAGTGTTAGAGCAGATACCAAGCTGATCCCGGTGAAGGTCACTGGACAGCAGTGAAAAATATCCTTAAGTACTTGAGAAGGACTAAGGATGCATTCCTAGTTTATGACGGTGATGAAGAACTCGTTGTAAATGGTTACACCGATGCAAGCTTCCAAATCGACAGAGATGATTATCGTTCGCAATCTGGTTTTGTATTCATTTTGAATAGAGGAGCAGTGAGCTGGAAAAGTTCCAAGCAAGGGACGGTTGCTGATTCTACGACGGAGGCCGAGTACATTGCGGCTTCTAAAGCTGCAAAAGAATGTGTTTGGATAAGAAATTTCCTTGCTGAGTTGGGTGTGGTTCCGAGTGCCTCGAGTCCAATGGATCTCTATTGTGACAACAATAGAGCCATTGCGTAGGCTAAGGAACCTAGATCCCATCAGAAGTCCAAACATATACTCAGGCGTTATCATCTTATTCATGAAGTTAGTGAATAGAGGAGATGTTAAGATATGCAAAGTTCATACGGATTTAAATGTTGTCGATCCGCTGCAAAGCCTCTCACACACGCCCCAAGCATGAGGCGCACACAAGAGCTATCCAGATAGATGCCTAAATGATTGACTCTAGTGCAAGTGGGAGACTGCTGGAAATATACCCTAGAGGTAATCATAGAGATGATTATATTTCATTTTGTTCATAATATTGGATAATATGTTATCCTATTCCTTGAATGAATCATCGCTATGAAGATTAACGAGTATGTGACTTGTTAGTGAAGCTCTTTTAACTTATGATGATGTCGTTTAAATATATCCTCGGTCGAATGTCACTAGTCGGAACACTAGTGACTCTACGACCAGCACATGTATTGATTGATGACCATGTTTCACCGGTCATGTATATAGGGATATCGAATCAATAATGTGAACACATGTTAGAGAACATGGAGTTGGATTGACCCACCTTGAGACACTATTGAGATTGTTATGATTCTATGTGTCATTAGTTGGTCTCAAGTAATGATGATGTATAATCCTTAGACTTGAGATCAACATGGTTTCCTACATGTGTAATAGCACTCTTAGGGGTTGCCAATCGCTACTCGTAACTGGGTAGTTATAAAGGTAGCTTTCGGGTATGCTATGAAACATGCAGAGGAATGTGACTGGTCGGATATGGGATTTGCCCTCCTAACATAACAGAGAGATGTCTTCGCCCTCGTTGTGATCGGATAAAGAAAGTGCATGGCCATGCCACTAGTCGTCAAGTGTTCACCACGTGAAGTTATCCGACACTCGATTGAGAAAGTATTGAGCAGCCCATGGATGACACCACATCTCACCTGGAGTTCAACTAGGCATCGTGAGGCAAAGGGAGAATACATGAGTAGGTTGTTTAGTTCAATCGCCATGCATCGGTCGTATGGAGATACGAGCTGGTCGAGACCGGTCGAACGTAATCACAAAATGGTCGTAACTCGTCGTAAGGAGTTACTGAATCGTCGTAACCAAATCTGAATCGGTCATATAGAGATAGGACCTGGTCGTAAGTGATGAGGACCTGGTCATAGATCATATTGCATTAAGGTTCATCCGATATAATTTGTGTGTATTCAGGAATTGTTATGTCCTGCTAGGAACCGCTAACGACTCGTGATCGGAAAGGGTTTCCGAGTCACAACTGACTACACATGAACCTACAGGGTCACACACTTAACAGGTTGAAACAAACCAGTACGGATACAATTCGTCAAACGTATTCAAATAGGATCCGTCACGAGCTCTATATAAGGAGATGCATGAGGCTGTTTGGGGGAGACGAGTTAACGTGAGTTGCTCCACCGAAACCCTAGCCACCATCTTCTTGAGAGCTCTACTGTGCGACTTGGTGCTAACACACCGATGTACAGTTGTTCCTTCCCTGGACGTGTGGATACCGTAGAGGCGCTACTGCGATCGCTGTTGCGCTTGAGGACGATCCGCGATCTTCATAAGGAATTGTAGAGGCTGCTGGAGGAGACGATCGACTACCGGAGGAGACGATCGACCACGACTACAACCATTACATCGACGGTTTCACGTTGGACCAAGCTGCTCCAACTCTTCTTCCGCCGCTCAAGGTCTAGTGGTAACGATCTGTGATCATTTACTTGCTTGGCTTCCTGGTATGCGTGGTAGAAATTTTGATTTGTAGCTATCGTAGCCTACCCGTATCCTAACACGCACCTCTCAGTAGGGTTTGAGTTTTGGGTCTTTTGCTTCAAGTTGTTGATTGGATTCAACACAAGTCTTCTCATTGTGCTTGTATATTGATCTTCATAGCTTCCATAGCTACTAGAGTGAAATTGGTATTGAATTTGATCAAGGTGAAAAAGTGATCGTGCTCCTATTTACCCCCTCTAGTCGCCTTTTTAGTCCAACAAACCCTCCTCTTCTACCCGCTAATTCATGCCCTAGAGTTCTTTGAAGCAATCCCTCACTCAATTTCAGTTTTGTTTCGCATGAGCCACCGCATTTCCTCTTCTCCTTCAGTCCCGGCCGACCTCCTCCGGCCTCTCTCTTGGTCTTGGTAAGCTCCCCATGCCCTGTTCACTCTCTTGTTCTTTCGATCGCACTGATCAGTCGAATCCTTCTTTTGATCGCGCCGAGCAGTCGAATCCTTCTTTCGATCGCGCCAAGCAGTCGAATCCTTCCTTTGACCACGTTGAGTAGTCGAATCCTTCTTTCGACAGCGTTGTGTAGTCGAATCCCTCCTTCCGACCAGGTAGTCGAACCTGTTGGACCCGGATTTCGCAATCCCGAATCCTCTGTGAAAGACACTGTGCTATTCTCTAGATCAGTAGATTGCACTCACAGATACATCACTGAATCATTTCATACATGACATAAATTAAACCATTCATTAATTAACACATTAGAGTTTACATAGACCGTATCGGGTCGGTTTTACAATAAGGGCCGAATAGGCCAAAGATTACATTACAAAAGTAGCGGAAGCGACAACGGAAGCAAAAGGGTGAGAGCACATCTCTCCACAGGCAAGCGACTAAGGAAACCTGTGTGCGTGCGATATTACCCGAAAACTCAGATAATATAGAATGCACGCAAGCACCGACGGAGTCAGCTGGACTGAGGCGAGACCTAGACTAAAAGAACTAAACTACTCCTCATCATCTCATGGGCCACCAACTTCTAGATCCTCGTAGTAGTCATAATCTCCAGGATTTCCTACTTCTGAGGGTTTTGGGGAAAAGAGCGAGGGTGAGCACAACTTCCATGCTCGCGAGCCAACACACACAAGATGTAGTAGTAATATATGTAAGGCTCAACAAGGATGGCTCGGGTTCTTTTGTTTGCTAAAGCAATATTTTCAATCATCATAATGACAAATTCCTATCACTTAGCATTTTAACCAAATTGCATTTTATTAAAGAGAGTAATTGTGCAATATTTATATCGCCAGAGGTTCCTCCATCGTAAACTCTACCTTATGCTTATTTTGATTGGGGCTATCCCCACTTATTAACACCATCGAGCTTGACGGCTCAGAAAATATAATCACAGGCTAGGTGAGCCCACCACATTTTCATTCCACCCACAAAGTTTTTTTTAAATAGAACTAACTCTAGTAAGTTCTCATATCCGCCTTTTGACCGTAGGCATGGCTATTTAAACAGCTTTAGACTCTGCGGAGGTTATACACTGTACTCCACAAGAGATAGTCAACTCAGAGTCCCACACGATTCCTTAGCCATGTGGTTGAGAGACCGTCACAGTAACCTTTCAAACTATCTCGCCCCTTCCATCATCTTACCCATATGGGTCGCGCTTGCGGTGGATCCCATAAGTTGTGCGGGATGTCGCCCCCACGACTAGTCATAGCAGACAACTTCACCCTTCCTTGGTGTCCCATTCAAGCTAGATCGTATCCACACTCGCATAATCTCATTACCTCTCTAGCGAGATGACTTTCAGGGTTCAACAAATTTACTAAGCCAAGTTACACTTTGCAGACTTATTGTTGTATTTGTTTTACACGGGAGGTCATGACAAGATTAAGTCCTTATGGTCATCTGGACGGTTCATTCTCAAGATACCATACATTCCTTGGGCTGCATTAGCACCCATCAACATACCATCCATCATGCCATCCGCCTGCAGAAAGAACAACAAGTTATTAGGGTTTTGAGGAGCAAAAATACATCAACTCAACCATCTCGATATTTACCTACAATGACCGCCAAAACCACTTTCATGTTTAAAAGATGATGATTAGGACATTTAATGTCTCGGTATTTAAGCAAGACTAGCATGTCGCTAAGTACAACCTATAACTAGTAATTACCACATAGTTACTAGGGTGACATGGCATAATAGATTCAATTGTCAAAGGATGGTACTATAATTAATTAATCATCAAATGGGTATTTAACTACATAAAGCTTTAACATACATTTGATTAAAGAATTTAAAGCATGAAATTTTGGTAATTTAAATGAATATAATTTACATAAAATGTAGGCTCAAAATGATCAATGTATCGACTACTTTCGAGTAAAGGTAAGAGAGTCTTGATAACCTTGAGCTTGATCAAGTTGGAGATCTCCGCGTCTTCAAACCTTAATCGGACGAACGATTCGGAAAAAGAATGCATAAGCAAACACAACAAATAAATAATAAAGGAATAATAAATGAACTCCAAATGAAATAAGACCAGTTCCATTAGCAAGATCTTGAATTTACAAAATTTTAGAAACAAATTTCATAATATTTGGAGTTATAACGAGGAGAACAGAGCTTTCGAAGTTTGAATTTGAATTAAATCGGGAAAATAAAAAAGGGAAGAGAGAGTGACCAACTGACATGTGGGACCCATGAATAGTGCTTGGTCCATATGCATAGTGCATGGACCGGAGGTCAACATGCACTATGCATCGGTTCACGTTGCACCGGGTGCATACTGTGCGTGGGGCCCAATTGGCAGTCAAAGGAGGGGAGAATCCTGGGTGTTTTAATTAAGTGGCAGCCATTACATACTGTTCGTGGGCCCAATGTAGTGAAACAAAATGGTGGTTAGGGCATCAATTAACGCGCTAATCGCCGCTTGTTTTAAATCCCACCGGGATTCGGTCATTACAGCGCCATGCTGTGTCTCTGCTCCAACCGGTAGAGGCGGAGCTGAGCGAGCTCACATTGGCGCAGTGGCTAAGCACCAAAACGGAGAGCTTGTGGTGAGGGGAAGCCGATGATGTCGGTGGCACGGCCGGGGGATGGCCGGTGCGGCGGCGAGATCAAGGCGGCGACGCACGGACTCAAGGCAAACCGGAGGTGGGGCGGCGCTGGGGTAAAGAGGTGGGGAGCATGGGCAAGGGCACACCATGGTGAGCTTACCGGGACAAGAAAGGAAGGGGTGGAGGGTGGAGGGAGATCGGCGAAGGAGAAGGTGTTGGCCGGAGCCGAGGAAGACGGTCAATTGGGGACACTTTGGTGGACTAGGAGCAACGCCGCTTGAGGGGAAATACTCCTTAGCTCCAGAGGCTCTCGGTGACGGGGGCGGCGCGGTGAAGACGGCGCCGGCAGAGGCGGCTCGGTCGAAAAGGGGGAAGCGGCGATTCTTCTATGGACTTACCAGGGAGCAAGGGGGCGATGAGGGATGGCACAAAGGAGGTCTAGGGGCTTTTTATAGCCAGTCAAGGGGGGCGAAGAGCCATTGGGGGGCTCTGGTGCACGCGCAGCCCCGAGGGCGACATGGGCGGGTGATGTGCACCGCATCGGGACAAGGTAGAGGCAGGTGAACGCAGGGCTTGCGCAGCGAGGGGGCGATGACTTGACGAGGGCGGTCGCGGTGCTAGGACGAGCAGGTGATGGGACAAGGCGGGGCTGCCTTGGTGCGGCCATGGTGTGTGTGCAGGGATGGTGCTGACGCCATGGCGACGGAGCGGCGACTTGGGAGGCCAGGGCAGATGACGGAGGTGACAGGACGGGTGGGAGCAAGAGCGCTTGCTAGGGTGGGCGCAGAGCCACAAGGCGTGTCTTAGGTAGCAAGCAAAGAGAGCGATGCTGGCGTGGGTGCTCTGGAGAGAAGAAGTAGTAGGGGGAAGAAGACAGGAGGATGGGAGTCGGGCTAGTGGGCCAGAAGGGAGGAGGGGAAGTGGGCCAAGGCCCAAGTGAGGTTACGGGCTGAGCCCAAGAAGAGGAGGGCAAAATTGAGAAAGGGGCCCAAATTAAAAGGTGAATTCAAATTCGAATTTTGAATTGAGGGAATGGTAAAGAGGTCTCAAGCTCAATTTCAAATTCGACAACCTTGTAGTCGAATCCTCCTCCGACCAGATAGTCGAACCTCCTTCCAACCACCTGTAGTCGAATCCCTACTTCCGACCATGTAGTCGAATCTCCATCCGACCACCTGTAGTCAAACCTTCTTCGAGAGCTCGTTCTCCTTCGCTCGAGCTCCGATTTGAATGATTAAAATTTCTAAATTCATCTAAATTCAGACCTTTCTTTTGTTTCTAGTTTGGTTCTTTTTGGATTTTATTTGGGGTTATTTTATTTATTAGGCTCTTTTCACACGGATAGATTCCAACATTTCCAAAGAGTTCTTGGACTCGGCGATTTCTAAAGAGGCATCTTAACTCTTCAACGAAGGCAAGTCGAGACCTTATCGCACCTAGTTTATAAATTATATTATTTTATATCAACATGCATGGCTAGTTGTATAAAAATGGTTTTGAGAGTAGTTAAATACCTACTTGGCAAGATGACTCCTTGAATAATTGCGAATGACATGTTGACACGCACTTGTGCACCACAAGTTGGGTAATCTTGGTTGGACATTATTGTGATACCAAAGATGGGTGCGATTATGCTTAGTCCGCTTTAGTTATGCGATGGTGTGGATATCATGGGGATATGTGCACGTTCTTAGGATGATGTTACAATTGGCAATATCGTTAAAGGTTTGTCGAATCACGAGTTTTTCAAGTTTGGAATCCTCTTGTCGATCATCGCCAATCGGTGGCGATGAGTGTTGGGTTAGGTCAAGTTCATGGGTTTCATGGCATATGTGTTGCATGATGCATGTTTTGACTAATGTGGGTCAAGTTGTAAAGAACTTGTTCCCAGATTCGATTTCTTTGTCTATTGATGTGCGGGTTGCTTGGAGGTCAATGACGGTCAAGCAGCGAGATGATCGGGACTAAACTTGGAAAGCCGAGGTCCGAACGATCGGGGATGCGGGTGAGGTCAATGGAGTCAAGCATGGTGCAAAAGGACAAAGGTGACCGAACAGGCGATTCGGCGACGGTTCGATCAAGCGGCGAGGTCGGTGCAAGTGCCATGGTGGTTTCGGTGGGAGCCGGATGGGAGAGACTTGCCGACATGAAGAGAGCATTGGATGAACCTACACGGCGAAGCATGGGAGGTGCTTCACGCTAGATTGGGACTCTGTCTTTGCAAAAAGATCGAGAAGGGGTATTTTGGTAATTTTACCAAAATATCACCTTGGTGACCTTTTGCCAACTCACGACGCAAGATGAAGCGGATTAGGTCAAGAGGAGAAGATGGCGCTTTAAAAGGCGCATGTATGTGACCCGTTTGTGTGTGGGCCTTAATGGGAGCCCATTAGGGTTCAATCTTCTAGAAGGTCTAAGCCTCCACTATAAAAATAGGAGGGAGGTGGCTGCACCCCCTCAACCCTTTCATTGCTTTTAAACCCTAGTTTTGCTTTTGTGCTTAGAGAGAGGATTAGTGGAGGTTAGGGTTCTAGAGAAATTGGATTTTAATTTTGTGCTCATGTATTGAGTCTTTGTCCTCCATTGATGGAGTGGTCAGAAACCAATACCATATCAAATCAATCCAAGGAAAGTTTCTCAAAGATGTGTCTCTTTGCTTTCCTCTCTCTATTTGGTGATTTTGAAGCTTTCTTTGATCCGCAAGTTTTTTCTTGGTTTCTTGCCGTGATCTAACTTGCTGTGACATATGGGAACCCATCTAGGGTCATCTTGATCATCAATCACTCACGAGCAAGTCCTTAGATCATATTTCGGTTTTGACTCGATTTTGGAGTACACTTCGTTCAAACTGAAAAAGATAGGAACTTTGGCATTGATCTCTGTGATCTTTGATTGGAATAGGTTCCTAATATCTTAGAGAACGTGTGTCTCAAATTTCGTGGAGTTTGGCCTTACGAATCAAAAGTTAGATCAATTTGAGTTTTGATTTTCAGGCTGTCTGTGCTGTTCATCGTGTTTGCGGTCAGTCCGCGCTCCAGCCTCCGGTCAGTCCGCGGTGCGGTCAGTTCGAGCTTTGGCTGCCGGTTAGTTCGGACTCTGGTCAGTCCGTACTTTTGCCGCCGGCCATCCGGACGATGGTCGGCCCGAGCTTTTGCCGTCGGTTAGTCCGGCCCTCTGGATTTGAGTCTGTGATTTCCTGTTTTGGTCTTTTGCCTTGGGGATTTTGGATTGATTCAATACTAGTCTTTCGCTATCTTGGTATATTGATCTTCATAGCTTCTATAGCTATTGGAGTGAAATTTGTGTTGAATCCATCCTTTGTGAAAAGAGAGCATGCTCCTATTCACCCCCCCTCTAGTCGCCTTTTCGGTCCAACAAGTGGTATCAGAGCCCGGTTAGTTCAATCTTGATCTTAACCGGTCACTGAACTTGACGATGGATAAGTACTCGACTAAGCCGCATGTCTTCATGGGCTCGACTATGCCTATTGGAAGAATCGCATGCGAGTCTTCCTTGAGAGCGAAGGACAAGCTATATAGGAGGTTGTTCAAGCCCCGCTCATTTTGCCTGAAGTTGCTACGTCGGCTTAGTAGCCCTCTACGCTAACAACAACAAGGCAAAGAACCTTCTATATGCTGGGCTTGGTAGGCCAGAGTACGATAGGATTTGCAACCTTGCGACCGCACATGAGATTTGGCACATCCTCGAAACTTACCATGAGGGATCGTCCCAGATCAAGCAAGTGCGCTAGACGGTCTACAAGCGAGAGTACAACAAATTCAAAATGCGTCCTGGCGAGAGAATCGATGACGTTTTTACTCGCTTCAACAAGGTTATCAATCAGATGAGAGCTGTTGACATTGAGTACTCTCAATCTGAGAATGCCACCCACCTCTTAGCTGCAATCAACACCAAGGAGTGGGAGATAAAGGCAACTGCCATAGAGGAGAACGTCGAGCTCTCTAGTCTCACTTTGGAGCTGCTTTATAGCAAGCTAAAAACTCATGAGATCAAGAGAGGCAGTCATCCTAAGAAAGATAACATGGCTTTGGTAGCTGATCCTTTGAAAAGAACTTCTGATGGTTCTTCTGAGTCTTCTTCTGGATTTTCTCTTGCGTGTTTATCTCGCTATTCAAGAAGAACAGTTTGAGAGTCTTCCTAAAGCTGATTTAGCTCTTTTAGCTAAGAAAGTCACACGGGCATATAACAATGTTAGAAACAGAAAGAGAGGGCCCTGTGATGTGCTATGAGTGTGGAGAGCTATATCACATCCGGGCAAACTGCCCCAAGCTGAAAGGTAAGGGCAATTGCAAGGATGAGAAGCCTGCCTGGAAGAAGCCTCAAGGGGGCAAGCCTAAGTATGATGCTGCCAAGCTCATGAAGGCTGCTCACCGGGTCTTTGCCTTTGGAGAGCAATCCATGAGCGATGTGGACTCGGGAGCGAGGAGCACAAGGAGGAGGAGGAGCTCCCTCAAGACAAGAAGGGAAGGCCAAGGACTTCACCCGGCATGTGCTTCATGGCCGACTTCGTTGACGCCGATGACGACATTTATGAGGTACTCTCTCCTATGATGTTCTTTACGCTAGATGCGATAACATGTATGAGCAATTACTTAGTCAGGATAAGGCTTTAGAGTTCACCATGGCTAGGAACAAGGATCTAGAGTCACAAGTCAAGAATTTTAAATTAGAGCTTGTGAATGCTAAGAGTCTAGATGTTGATGAATGTTCATCCTGACATGCTTTGCACTCCGAACTGTCTAAACTGCAATCTGGTCATGATATTGCTTTACATCAACTTGAAAATGTTAGAACTGAGCTAATTGATGTCAAATCTGCTCCCTATGAAAAATGCTTAGAGTCTAGCAAGTTGGATGCTTCTGGTAATGTTAAATCTAGCTTTTGCACTTTCTGCTTAGAATGTGAACATGAAGTTAAGGACATTCTAGAAACAGTTAGAGCAAAATATGCCAAGCTTAAGAATACAATTGAATCCATGCCTTGTGCCTCATGTGCAGCCTATAAGCTTGAAGTTGCTTTTCTTAAGGAGAAACATGCTAGAGCCGTTAACGCCAAGAATTGTGAGTCATGTATTGATATTGGAAAAGAGAATGCATATCTCAAGAATACTTTAGAAAGATTCTCTAATGGTGAAAAATAGTTAAACATGATTCTAGAAAGTCTAAAACTCCTTTTAAGAAGCAAGGGTTAGGATACAACTCAGCCCAGGACAAATCCAAGCCTAATGTCATTGAGGTCTTGGAAAATAGCTTAGTTGAATTCAAAACCCAACCTGCAAAAACTGTTTTTAAATCTGCAGGGTTTGTCCAACCTTCTTTTGAGGCAAAAGGTGCTTCTCTCAGTGGTACAAAATACCATTGCACCTATTGCAAGAAGAGTGGACATTTGGTTCAGTTTTGTTGGCGTAGGTTGAGGAACACTAAGCAAAATATTGCTAGAATGTCATCTAATCAACCTAGAGCTTTTATAAGACATGGTCATTTAGAAAACAAGAAACCTGGACTAGGATTTATTGCACATGCTCATCATGTTCCTAGACAAGATGCATCTCATGTTAAAGTAACCATTGCTCATAATAGAACTGCTAATAAGATCAAGGATAGCACTTCTGCTTTGCATACTACTCGCAAACGTGTGTCTCAGTACTGGGTTCCCAAGTCGATTTTAACTAACCCCAGTATTGAGATACACCGTTCTTCTGTTCCTTGATTTTCAGGATTACCACGGAAGGGGGAAGAACACATGGTTTGTCAACTCTGGTTATTCACGCCACATGACCAGAGACTCAAGATGGTTCACCTCCTTCACGCGGTCGACGGGTGATGACTTCATCACCTTCGGAGATGATACACAAGGGTGCATTGAAGGAACTGGATTGATCAGGGTGAACGACAAGTTCATTCTTAAGGATGTCGCTCTTGTATCCAAGCTAAGGTACAATCTTCTTTTCGTCTCCTGACTTCTCGATGATGGCTATGAGACTAGATTTAAGAAGAACGCTCGTCGTGTGCTTGATTCTTTGGTGAGCTCGCTTTTGGGATTTCTAGAGTTGGTAGAATTTTTGGAGCTGATTTTTCAATATCTTGTCAATCCCTTAAGTGCTTAATTGCTTATTCTTCGATATCCGCTTTGGCACCGACGTTTGGGGCACATTAGTTTTGATCATCTAACATGAGTTAGCGACCTTGATCTCATGAGAGGTTTGCCTAAACTCAAAGTCATCAAGGATGTCAGATGTGCGCCTGTAGGCATGGAAAGCAAGTTGCCGCCTCACACCCGTCATTGACTATGGTCACGACTGACGGACCGGGACAGTTGCTTCATATGGATACTGTTGGTCCTTCTAGGGTTTGGTCAGTCGGTGGCAAATGGTACATTCTTGTCATAGTCGATGATTTTTCGAGATACGCTTGGGTGTTCTTTCTTGATTCGAATGATGAGGCTTTTGATCACTATCATGATCTTGTTCTTCGTTTGGCTTCTGAACTTCCTGATACCTTGCGAGCGATCCGCAGTGACAATGACACGGAGTTCAAGAATGCTTCTTTTGCCTCCTTTTGTGCTGAGCGCGGTATTGAGCATCAGTTCTCTTCTCTACACGTCCCTCAACAAAATGGCATTGTGGAAAGGAAGAACAAAACCCTGGTCAAAATGGCTAGGATGATGCTAGATGAGTATAGCACACTGAGGAGGTTTTGGGCTGAAGCTATTGCTATAGCTTGCCATATTTCAAACTGTGTCTTTTTTAGACCATCTTTGGGCAAGACTTCATATGAGCTTCGTTTTGGTAGCAAACCCTCTGTCTCTCACTTTCGAGTCTTTGGATCAAAGTGTTTTATTCTCAAGACAGGGAACCTAGATAAATTTGAATTAAGGACTTGTGATGGTTTATTTCTGAGTTATCCTGCTCATTCGAGGGGTTTTCGGGTTTTTAATGTTGAAACTAACATTGTCCAGGAGACATGCAATGTCACTTTTGATGAGACTAGTCCTCGAGCTAGATCCGATGTTTCAGGTGACTTACATGTGATAGAGAGCATTTTTGTTGAAGAAGATGAGGATGAACTTGATACTGCTCTTTCACCTGTTCTCGATATTCTGTGCAAGATACCCAAGCTCCGAAACCTACATAACCGCTTCACCTCTAGTTGAGGCTCTGCTGCGACTTCTTCATCAACAAGACCTCCACGGAGGTCGAGGAGACGCTATCTCCCCTCGCACTCCTTTGCACATTGAAGCAACATCCTCCGGATAAGATGATTGGTAATCTCCATGAGCGAGTCACTCGCTCCATGTATCATGATCCTAGTATTTTCTCTCACTCTACGTTTGTAGCTTCTTTTGAACCCAAAGATATATCACATGCTTTATCTGATGCCAGTTGGGTCAATGCCATGCATGAGGAGTTAGATAATTTTGAAAGAAATAAAGTTTGGAACCTTGTAGAACCTCATAGTGGTCATAATGTTATAGGAACCCGTTGGGTGTTTAAAAATAAACAAAATGAGGATAGTTCTGTAGTTAGAAACAAGGCTAGATTGGTAGCTTAGGGCTTTAGTTGTTGAGGGTTAGATTTTGATGAGACCTTCGCTCCTATTGCTAGATTAGAAGCCATTGGCATCCTGCTTGCATTCGCTGCCTCTAAGGGCTTTCGATTATTTCAAATGGATGTCAAAAGTGCCTTTTTGAATGGTTTTATAGAGGGGGAAGTATATGTTAGGCAACCTTCTCCAACTCGCCTGAACCTTTGGACGGATATGACTGGCTATGCTCCATAGCGAAGAAGCTGGCCATTGCTCGATGTGACGACCGCGATAGGGTTCTGTATGCCGCGCATTAGCTTGAAGGTACTACAGCAGAATGGTGGAAGAATTTCTGTGCAGCCCATGAGAATCCCCAAGATATTACCTGGGCCGAGTTTTCAACAGCTTTTCGCCACTCTCATGTCCCAGATGGTATAGTAGAAATGAAGAAGAATGAGTTCCGTAAGCTGCAGCAAGGGACCCTATCAGTGAGTGAATACCTCAACAAGTTCACCCAACTCTCTCGTTATGCTCCCGAGGACGTTGCTTCGGATGATGCACGTTAGAAGCATTTCAAGTGGGGACTCAACCCTAGCTTGAAGGTACAAATCGTTCGCAACGGCTATGTAGATTTCCAACATATCGTGGACCAGGCTATGCTCATAGAAGATTCTCGTCATGAACTAGAAGAATCCCACAAGAGGAAGATGATGCAGCATGGTGCCCATCAAAGTCATCTACAGAGAGGCCGAATGAGTGCGCAAAGATCATCTGTCTGTTCGCTCCTCCCCGCCACATTCGAACCATTGCACGGCGCCTCGCCCAAATTGCTTTGAGTCAAGCAACAACCAACAACAGGGAATCAACAATCCAGCTCCAGGAGTCACCTGTTACAGATGCCACGGGGCCGGTCATTATGCTCACAATTTCCCAAGAAAGTGAGCCCCGATACCAATTCCATTCAACTTGGGAGCTACACCAGCCAAAGTCATTACACCAGGAGCAGGCCAAGGAACAGCGTAAATTCCAAGTCAAGTCATCAGGACTCCACTTCCTTTCACAAGAGTTCGAGTGAATCAAGTCACCATAGAGCCAGCCCAATCAGCTCAGAACGCCATTCCAGGTAAGATCGAGTCAGTTCGGTTTCCATTTCGGCTTTGTCTCACTCAGAAGGGAAATAAGTTCAGTTCAGTGAGCAATGTCCGAGTCTCGAACCTATTCTCTAGTCAGCCCGAATCTCGGGGTCGAGATTCTGTTTAATTGGGGTAGGTTTGTAACATCCCAGACTTTCGGGGCTTTTTGAAAGTTTTCAAAAATAAAAATAACCATTCTATTTTATTGAATCGCCAAAGCTTAATTTGCAATTTTAGAATTGAAAGCAATTTAATACGAATTAATCAAACTTCAACTAAATCTGAATTTGGTTTATTTTGAGTTTACTGGAGTTATCTGGTATATGAATTTCCCTTTCTCTGCTTTTGTTCTGATTTCTCGTCGTCTGTTCCTTTCCCCACCAGTCTTTCGGTGTCAACCAGCCCTTCGGTCTCGACCAATCTTTTGGTCTCGACCAGCCCTTCGGTCTCGACTAGCCTTTCTATTTCAACCGACCACCCACCCTTTGATTTCGATCACCCTCTCGGTGTCGACCAGCCTCTTTGGTTTCGACCACCCTTTTGGTTTCAACCACCGCTTCGGTTTCAACCAGCCCGCTTGTCTCCTCCCCATCTGGTCCCGTCTTTTCCCCATCGCGTCACGGCCGTCAGAAAAGTCCCACACATTAAATGTCGCCACCTCCACCGTCCGTTCCCCTCTTGTCTCCTCCCTACCTACCCCCATCCCTCCCTCATCTGGGCCGGCCAGCGCCTAAGCCGCATGCCGTGAATCCCGCCGCTCCATCTTGTCACCCGTTCCTCCTTCCTCTATAAATAGAACACCAAGGAGCCCTTTTGCCTCCTCTTGTTTTCCCCTCAACTCTCCCTTTCTCCCCCTCTCTTGCCCTCATTTCACCGTGCTTCGATTTTTGTCGCCACTGGCTGGAGCTCGCGCCATTGCCTCTACCACCGCCGTCAAAGCTTGTCCACCGACGTGATCTTCACCGTTGGCTTCACAAGATCGTGGCCTACCCAGTGTGCACCTCCTCGCCACCACCTCCGCACCACGTCGGTGCCACCTCGCCTGCCCACCTGCATCAGCGCCCGCGTGGCAGCCAGTACAACCCCCTCCTCTTCTACTCGCGTCAATTCATGCCACAGAGCTCTTGGAAGCAATCCCATCACTCAATTTTAGTTTTGTTTCGCAAGAGCCGCCGTATTTCCTCTTCTCCTTCAGTCCTGGATGACCTTCTCCGACCTCTCTCTAAGTCTTGGTAAGCTCCCCATGCCCTGTACACTCTCTTGTTCTTTCGACCACGCCGAGCAGTCGAATCCTTCTTTCGACCGCGTCGAACAGCTGAGCTCTTCTTTCGACTGCGTTGTGTAGTTGAATCCCTCCTTCCGACCAGGTAGTCGAACCTCCTTCCGACCACCTGTAGTCAAACCTCCTTCTAAGAGCTTGTTCTCCCTCGTTCGAGCTTCGATTTGAGTAATTCAAATTTCTAAATGCATCTAAATTCGGTATCTTTCTTTTGGTTCTTTTTGGATTTTATTTGGAGTTATTTTATTTATTCGGCTCTTTTCGCACGTATAGATTCCGACGTTTCCGAAGAGTTCTTGGATCCGACGACCTCGACCGAAGCATCTCAACTCTTCAACGAAGGCAAGTCGTCGACCTTCGATCATGTCGTACCCAGTTTATAAAATTATATTGTTTTATATCAACATGCATGGCTAGTTGTATAAAAATGGTTTTGGGAGTAGTTAAATACCTACTTGGCAGTATGACTCATTGAATAATTATGAACGACGTGTTGACATGTACCCTTGGGCACCATAGGTTGGGTAATCTTAGTTGGATATTATTGTGATACTAGCATGGGTGCGTGTTATGCTTAGTCCTTCTTTAGTTCTGTGATGGTCTCTTGATCACATGATTCAAGGATGATAGATTTGACTTAATGATATATGGAACCGTGGTGCGATACCACTGTTGTGCAACTGTGGTGCGATGTCACAGTTGTGTCAATTGTTGTGCGATGCTGCTGTTATTAAAATTTGTTGTGCTATGGCAAGGGTTGTCATTTAGCCAGATTGAACGAAAATGATTTATGCTCGGGTGAGTGATCGGTGACAAAGGTGGAATGCGCGAGGCAAAATGAGGGAGGCACATTTTTGGGTGTGGGAGGCACTTAGGTGCACGAGGCACATGGGAGAAGATAGTCTCGTCTGAGCAGCCACTAAGGACTTAACTTTGTGCACCATTGACTAGGCCATATCGTGCGACCACATGTCTAGACTGGAATAGACCTACCCAAATAATTAGCAATGGTTTGATTTGGTTTTGTTTTGGTTGTCGAGGGGCGCAAGAGGGGGCCAGCAAGGCGAATCCTTAGCGAGTAGGACCGAGTCAAAACAGAACTTTGTAAAGGCCTTATACGTGCTCTAGACTGCTTACCTAAGGTAGTGAGAGGTGGTATCGACGGATGCCAAACAAAGTAGAGAAGTCGTGTCATGTGGGTAAAGTTATACAACCTCTACATAGTGTAAAACTATTCGAATAACCATGTCTCCGGTTATGGACAATGCTTGATGATTTCACATGATGGATAGATTTTCTAAAAAATGTGGTCATGCATGGTCACGAGTTGTTGGAATGGTTTGGTTGGGAAGCGATCTGGTCGTGGTTGCTGGTTGGGATGTGAACAGGGTGTTCACGAGTTGTTTCAAAGAAACTTAATTACTTATGTATTAATCTTTCAAAATGTGCTTTACAATCTACTTATTCTATCTAATGTCAATACTGTTTTCTGCAAATTAAAAATAAAGCTATCCTTGTTAAGCCTTGCATGAATATTATTTGCATGCATTTCCCTACGACTTGCTAAGTACTTTATGTACTCATGACTTTGCGCCATTTGTTGATCAATCGCTGGAGAAGAACCAGGGAGCACAACGCTCTTTGAGGAGGAATACTTCGAAGACCATGCGAATTAGGAGGCGTTCTTCACTCTATTGTCTGTGGGCATGTCTAATGGCTTCCACGAACTTGTTTTATTCCACTGGAAGTTTACTCTGATCGTGGACCTGGTCGTAGATCTGGTCGTAGATTTGGTCGTGGATATGGTTGTGACTTTAGCCCTGCATGGCAAGTTCTGTAAAACCTTGACCATAAGGTCCTTTTGCTGTTAAGTATTATTATTTCGGCTGCTTCTTTAGCTGTTTCATTGTATGGATATAATTTCATCTATGTTGTAGCTGTGTGGACCAGCTAATGATCATGAGACTAGTTCAGAATGCACAGAGGTTCCCGGGGTTGCATATCCGGGGTCCCGACAAACATCCAATTGTCATTAAGTTAGATTAAATACTTTAATAAACAATTGTAAAGCTTTAGTCGCAAAAATTGCCATCAATATGGTCCTCCATATATGATCACGAAATACCAAAGAAGAAATAGCTGCAGCTGTTCCTTCGAACCTGACAAAAGCAGGTGCCTACAAGGCTACAACGAAGCATGAAGCATTGATAAAAAAAAAAGTTATGAATAGCAAAGGCCAAAAATAAAAAAGAACACCATGCATCCAAGGTAAGAAAACAACACCTTGCAAATCTTTCTATATAAATCCTTGCCAACTTTGGGCTCAAAGAGTGTCCACGTCGATTCGATTTTGCCGGCCGTCGGATGCTGTGCCACCCCGCGTCGCGTTCGTCCGATTCAATTGCTTGGTTTGCTTCTTCGGTTTTCACAGGAGCGGCTCCTTCTATTTCACGCCTCCGCGCGACCGCGCCTAGCCGGCCTAGGGTTTCTCCTCCGCCGTCCAGGTTGCCCTTCGATCCTTCCAGCGGAGCGCACGCGCGTGCTTGTCCTCCCGGTTTCCTCCGCCGCCTCCTCCCTTCCTTCCCGTCCCGCCCCATCCCTCCACCTTCACCCCACCTCCGGGTCGCTCCCTCTCACCTCGTTAGCTCGCCCCTCGTCCACCTCACCGCCTCCCGCCTCCGTCTCAGCCTCCCCAGGCCCAGGGCCTCCGCACCCGCCTCGACCAGCTCACCTTGGGGATGCTCGAGAGGAGGCGCCAGCTTGGACCGGAGGCCGAAGGTGGGGCTCAGGGCCCTGGCTCTTCGCTCCTTCCGCTGCCACACCAACGCCACTGCGCGTCGCAGCGGAGAGAGAAATGGCGGCGCGTCCTCCGCAGCGGCCGCAGCCCTACCTCCCGCATCGCCCTCGCCCTCGCCGTCGCGTGGCGCCGCGATTCCTTCGTGTCCCGCCCGCCTCTGCCTCTCTCATCCCACCGCCTGCCCGCCTCCCTCCTTCCACGCGCGAGCGCTGTCTGCTCCTTCCCCCTCCTCCCCTTTCGGCGCCGCCGCCGCCGGTCTCCGCACGCGCAATCTCCGCGAGGTGGTGGCCAACGGCTGCCGCGGGCTCACGGATGCCACGCTCGCCATCCTCGCCGCGCGGCATGCGGCCCTCGAGAGCCTCTAGATCGGGTCTGACCCCCTTGAGCGTGTCTCCAGCGACGTCGTCCGCTACCTCGCGCTCTTCTGCCCCTACGTGTGCGTCGACCGCCGGTACCCTCTCTCCCTTCTTCCTCCTCTCCTTCCTTCTTCCCCCTCGCCGTTATTGGGTTTTGCTTCCGCCCCCTAAGATCCAGCCTCGCCATCCCTGGGGCTCCTCCGCTGCCGATGTCCTCCGCTCGCGCCATGCGCTGGCACTAGCCAGAGATCTCGCGACGCTGCTGCCCGGCCTGGCTGCACTCTGAGTGATTCGAGTGGCCGAGGTATTTTGGGTCGGGATGGGAGCCGGATTTGGTGGTAGTTTTGAG
The DNA here is from genome assembly GCA_036346405.1 of Phyllostachys edulis. Taxonomy (NCBI): domain Eukaryota; kingdom Viridiplantae; phylum Streptophyta; class Magnoliopsida; order Poales; family Poaceae; genus Phyllostachys; species Phyllostachys edulis. Next base: position 28,019 of record JAYEVD010000326.1, read on the forward strand.
TGATTCTTTCGATGCAAGATGGGGCTTTGTGTTGTTTCTCCTCCAAAGTGTTGGAGTCTAGCCTCACTCATGGACGGGTTGTTAATTCAGGATATTTTTCTCCTCAAAGTGGGAATAAGATCTTGACAAAGATGTCGAGGAACCGAATTCATGTATGGGATTATATTTTTGGTAACTGGAATCCCTGTAGCGTAAATCGCACTGACCATGGTTTCAATCGTCACCGACTCCTTCAAAGACGAGTGGGATCCAAAGGTTCAGTTCTAACTACAAAATGCTTTTTTCCTTTAAGATTGTTTGTTATTAATTTACAATAGCTACTCTGTCCAATTTTGAAATGGAATGTTAATGCTCTGCAGATTACTCGTAAAGCAGATTGCGATTATCGGTTGTTACATAGGTGAAAACTACAATGGGGTTGCTCTACATCCCATTGATTTTATAGACACCAAGATCTTGGGAAGCTTCGGTCGAGGTGGTGGATCCAGACATAACAACTATCAACCCAGTGAACAAGCTACATCCACAAGATGATATCCTACCTTCAGGAAGCTCAAGCTAGACCGATCAATCTTTATGTACCCATCATCTCTATTCAATGCTACATCTTTTTTCACTTACAAGTCCATTTTCATTTGGAAACCAGAGACCGAAGCTGATCCTACAGAAGAGAGGACCAAGCAGGAGGTCAAGGAATATGTGTATGGGACAGGTTCCCACAAGAAATCAAATGGCAAGCATGACAATAGTAGTGATGGCGACTCGAATGGCGGTTCTGATGGAAAGAACAAAAAAGCAAAGGCTCGCTTCACTCATACCGTAAAGGGATAGGGCAAATCGAAAGCTTGATACTAGATGTAGTTAGTGCACCAGCAATTTGGGCAGAAACCACCTATTACCAATTGCCGCGCGCTTTTCTCTGGCTTTCTTTGTGTATCTTTGTGTAGTGAGGATTTAAGTTGACGCTTCCTTTTGCCAGTTCCTTTCTTTTGTTGGTTTGCTGGTTCATTTTTACAGGTAGGATTCCAATATCTAAAATTTGCAGCCTTTCGATCTTCTGTCTATACTATCTGATTATAATTGCTATCAATTTTTTGTTGTGTTTTAACAGTTATCAATACATTGTAGGTTATTGTGCTTTCTAGGCATTAATGATAAATTTATCTTGCGACATTTAGACATAAGCTTATTGTACGTGATTATTATTTGAATCTTCTGATAATCTAATCTTGCTGATGAACACTGCATTTTTCTTTACTAAGGAAAAGACAGAAACTGTCAATCTCAAAATAACTAAAAGGTCACACCCTCTTCCATTTCTTGGAAAGGTAAAGGAAGAGGAGCTGAGCGGTGACAAAATTTAGGAACTCGTGAAAGACCGTTATGCTAATCGTGTTAGATATCCCGCTTATGGTGGTTCTACCAAAGAATGTGATAGCGATTTTACCCTGGATGGTGCATTGAAAGAGCCTACTATTTGGAGGGTCAAATGCATGGTTTGTGACTGCCAAACGTTTGACTCTCCAATGTTGATCCAGCATTTGATAGCTAGAATTTGATGCTGATATGCCTAACTGCTTTCAGGTTGGGCCTGAGCGCCAAATGGCTTTCTGCTTCATGCAAAAAAAGTTCGTTGATTTGCAAGAGTTCGGTACCAACTTGCCAATTATCTCAACATTTGCACTTGATCATGTAAGAGGATTTGTTTTTTTGTTAAAGCTGAGAAGGTCTGTGATGTTACATAGGTATATAATTTGATCCTTTAGTTGTAAAAATAGAAACATATGCATGATGAAAACAACAAGTTGAGTAGCATGTGATAGCCAACGACATATTATAGACAGAAACAAATTTTGTTATAGTTAACATAGCCATAATTATCTACGTAAATAACTTTTGTTATAGTTAGCACAACCATGATTATTTTTCATAAACAGATCTATCACCACCGTCTAGATAACTTCTATCACTGACGGTGCTATATCCCAGTCATACTCGTTCAGCTTTGATTCGGCGCGCAAATGCGCGCCAGGGTTTCTAGTAGGAACTCAAGCTGGAACCCCCAAAACAAGCAAGCAACCAGGGCCGACAATTCTACAGGCAAATAAGACCTAACCACCACCACAAACAGCAAACAAACAGTTAGTTTCAGCATCAGCGCTGCAGTTACTCAAAAGAAAAAGAATGTAGCTACAATACCAAGAGCAAGGATAGTTGCGCACCATTCAGCCTTGAGACTCCACAAAACATTCCTTGGATATTGCAACACTGAAATGGATCTGAGGTGAATGTCTCACCCTTTGATCATTCGGTCAGAGACAGAACCGTCTCAGAGCGTTAACGCCCATCACTCTTGCAACTTGCAGGACTGGATGCTTGCCGGTCTTGTGTTCCTTGGTAGCAGGGGTTTTTTTTTGGCCGATTTTCGGCCGAAAACCGGTTTTGCCGCCCCCCCCGGTACAACATTAAATCGGGCCCGAAAATGACGGCCCACTTGAAGCAGCCCAGCAGCCCAGCGGCCTCTCACTCGCGCACGGTCGCCCTAGCGTCCCCATGCCTGCGCCGCCGCATGTCTCTGCCTCTTCTTGCTTCTTCCTCCCCAATCCTCCTCTCCTCTCCAATCCTCCCTGCTGCTCGAAGGTCGTCAGATGAGTCCAAGATCCGCACCTAACCCACGGTCGGCTGCGCCGACTAGCTTGACCCCGGCCACGCGGTCTTCCGCCTCGCCGACTTCAACAAGCTCGCCGTCCTGGGCCGCGGGAACGGCGGCACCATCTACAAGGTTCGCCACCACGAGACGTGCGCGCTCCACCGCGAGACGTGCGCGCTCTACGCGCTCAAGTTCCTGCACTTCGAGGACTCTGCCGAGGCGGACGTCCTTAGCCGCACGGCCTCGCCGTTCATTGTCCGGCGAGGTGGGTTTTGAGTGGTCGAGTGTACTCGTTTGGGTTATAACCTGAAGTTCTGTCCAATTTCAGTCGATTCTGTCCAATTTCAGTCGATTTTCAACTGAAATTTATTTGAATTTCAAATGTTGGTTTGAAATTTTTGACCGAAATTTTCCGAAAATTGCTAAAATCGGCTCTATCGGTGACCCCCGGTAAAATTTTACAACCGATTATCAAAACCCTGCTTGGTACTACTTTATGCTCGTAGTCCATTATAGAGTAGTAGCAGTTTGTAAATTAACCTGCTATGACATTTGATCAACTTGACACTATGCTGTTTCTAATTGCTTTTATTACTTGAAAGCAGTTCCAAGAGCAAGAGAGAATCGCAGGAACTGTAGACGATCAGTACTCGGCAACAGACTCACAACCTGCACTTCGTGTGGTAACTTTTCCTCCTCCGCAAGGCCATTTGGAAAAGCTTGGGCTCCATCAACGTGAACTCTTTATGTTCATGAACAGAAAAGGTAGCACGTATTATACCATTATTGTACCTATCTATTGGTTCTACTTGAGAAGACAGATTAGTTGCATGAACAGAATAGGAAGTGAGTAAGGTTATAACTGCACCTATCTATCCGTACTATCTTGATAAGACAGATTGTTACATACTTCTAATCCACATCCTCGCGTATCACGCTCTCCATAAGGCAAAATTTGCTGCCGCCCATGTAGGTGAGAGTGCCCCCCCAAGTGGCTTTTCTTGTCCCCTTGCAAAACAACTTCTCCTCCATCGTCTTCCACCTCCTCCAGATCGCAGTGAATGTAGCCCTGGCCTTGGAAAGGCAAAACCCATTCCCCATGCCACCTCCACTGCAACGCTCGGTGTCCAAGCAGTAGAGTAGGTACCCTTGTCACGATGCCAGTGGTAGGTGTCGTGCGTGGACACAAAGATGCTGCGTCCGTCCGGGTGCACCGCGTATGAGCTGATGGATTCCTCCGCTTTGCTCAACGGCGGTGGTGCAGGCAGGCTTTTCCAGGACCACTCGTGGCTTGGTGAGGGCCGATGCCGTAGACGAGGGTTGGAGTCTGTTCACAGTGTGGGCTATTCAGGATGACGATGTTGGTGCCCATGGCGATGAAGTACATTTGGAAAAGAAGCACTGGTCAGGGAGGCGCCCAAGCCCGGTGCCAGTGTTGTTGTCGGAGTCGGACTCCAACAGCAAGCTGGTGTCAGCGTCAAGCTGAATAGACCGGGCATGAACCTACGGTTTTCTTACCGCCAGAATCGAAATATTGGTCGCAAACTTCCTGATGTTTCCCAGGCCTATGTTACAACATGATGAGACGAAGAATGAGGGATAATTGCCTTGTGCTGGAGGCATGTTTTAGCTTTCGTTCAATGGATGTTTCTTGCACCTTGTGGTATCTATTCTATATATAGTCAACGGTGCTCATGTGCTGCTCTGAAATATGAAAATTCTACATGAAAAAAAGAAGAGAATAATACAGCTAGCCTTGCTTAGTTCTCTCACCAACTCTGTGCTTATTGGGGGTCAGTTAAAAGCGGTAGCTGACCGAGTGATTGTGCGTTACGATTCAACCAAAATGCATTAATTAATACAGAAGTTGCTTCCTGCAGGTATATCTAATAGACTAATGACACTGTTGTGTACTAGTCACTGAGCTACGCCGTATCTTACCAGGAGCCACCGGCCGGAGAAGCTCTGATCAGGCCACCACAGCTCACGACCATTCCGTTTGCCCATACAACCGGTTCGTATCTGGTCGGATTAAGTGATCTACTTGTGCATATTTCATAGCATACTTGAAAACTACCTTTATAACTATTCAGTTACGAAGTAACGTTTGGTAACCCCTAAGTGTACTGTTACATATGTGAAAAATCATGCTAATCTCATGTCTAATAATTATACATCATCATTGTTTGAGACCAACTGATGACACATAGAAATATAACAATCTCAATATTGTCTCAAAGTAGGTCAATCCAATATCATGTTCTCGAACATATGCTCGCACTAATGATTCGATATCCCTCATATCTATGACCGGTGAAACGTGGTCATCAATCAATAATGTGCTAGTTTATAAGTCACTAGTGTCCTGACTAGTGACATCCGACCATAGATCTTTTATAAAGATATTGTATAACAAATAAAGACGTGATACAATCATCTCTATAGCTGCCTCTTAGGGCATACCACTACAGCAACGTCAGCCAAAATCACCTTGGTTTTGGGTAAGGGAAGGTGTCTTGCACCGGTTTTGAGAGTTGGAGGGTGAAAAGTAAACATTTTTGGATCTGCGGGTTGAAAAACGAACTCAGGCCATAGTTCAAGTTGAAAAGTGGACTTTTTCTCTGTATTTATAGTCGGGTGTTCTCATTCGCTGCTCTGAAAACAAAAGGACTACTAGTTGTGGTCCTTGCTTCAGTTCTGTCAACAGCTCTCTACTTATTGGGAGTCAATTTAACACAGCTAGCGGTAGCTGACCAAGTGATACCATTCAACTGAAAAATGCATGAATGCAGAAGCTGCTTCCAGCAGGTATATCTATGGTAATGACTGAATAATTACAATCTTGTTTACTAAAATGGGCCATACACATTTTTGCTTCCACATTTTACTAGTGCTTAATCATGCACAGATGCCAGAAACAAAACAAGAGCTATAATTTGTGTACAACGAACACAGCAACCCAATGTTGAGCACAGCGGACCGTGATCCTGATCCATCTACCGCAACGAAAGGCAGGAGCTCCATCATAAGGTTGCATGAGCCTTGCATTCGGGGAACCTTTGCCCTTCAAGTTTACCCTGGATGTCAGCTGCTGAACGTCTGGCAGCAGACAACTCCATGAGTGACGATCATTTGCTGGAACGCCATCCCGGATGGTAGCTAGAGAGGGAGTTCTTGTCGTGGCCTTGAAAGTTCAGAGTGGTTCCTTAGGTGTTAGCCGCGGTACAAGTCTACTCTTTACATTTTGTGAAATAAACTCGCAGAACAAGCTAGTGCTATTGGCCTCTTTGCTAAGCTAACTTAATTAGCTCTTACATTTTCATTATAAATAATTTTATATAAATTTTGATCATCATGCACTACAAGAAATTGAAATTGTTGTCGATCACTATAGGAAAATGTTTTGCTATGAACATAGTTTAAACATAAAGTTGGAAGATAACTTTTGGAATGATGATGACAAAGTCTAATTAGTAGAAGAAAATGCAATGCTGGAGGCTAACTTCACCGAAGAAGAAATAAAAAAGGCAGTTTGTTAATCTTATGCTGAGGGGGCTCCAGGCCCTGATGGTATTTCGTTTCTTTTCTACCAGAAGCTTTGGTATACAATGAAAGATGACTTAATGGCCTTGTTTAGAGCATAGTTACCAGAAACACGGTTCGTCCGAGTCGTGGTATGGAATTCGGATTCGTAGTTCGCCATTTTTCTTCCAATTTCCACTGCGAACACGAACCCTATACCCTAAATCAGTTCGGGTTCGCCGAATCCGGTTCGTGATTCGCGTGGTTTTATAGTGAACCCGGTAACTATGGTTTAAAGACCTAGAGAAAGGGGAGATTGATCTGTACAGGTTAAATTTTGCTATGTTTACTCTGATCCCAAGAGAAGCTGATGCTAGAGCCTATTAGTCTGATCAATTGTAGTCTCAAAATAATCTCTAAGGTGTTTACAAACAGACTGGGTAACATAATGGAGATATTGAATAGCACAAATCAAACAGCTTTTGATCAAGGGTAGGTTTATTCTAGAAAGTGTTGTTACTGCTCATGAGATTGTTCATGATGTTTATGATAAGAGAGATGCTGGTTGTGTTTAAATTGGACTATGAGAAGGCTTATGACAGAGTTAGCTGGGAGTTTCTTTTTAAGATGATGGAGCAGAGGGGCTATGGGAGCAAATGGTTAACTGGATTAAAAACTTACTATGCAAAAGTTCCATTGGGGTGAGGATTAATGATGAGGATGTTATGAATATTGTGTGTATGTATTCAGAGGCTCAATGGGCAATATATATAGGGTGTACAAGGGGTGCATGTCATATACAGATAAGGAATACAAAAGGATTCCTATCTCTATCTCTAACATATCTCTAACACCCTCCTCAAATGCAAAGCGCATGCAATAGCATTGCATTTGAAGATGGTTGACACTAAAATATGTCTTGACCGTGATCCTGATCCATCTACTGCAACGAAAGGCAGGAGCTCCATCATAAGGTTGCATGGAGCCTTGCATTCGGGGAACCTTTGCCCTTCAAGTTTACCCTGGATGTCAACTGCTGAACGTCTGGCAGCAGACAACTCCATGAGTGACGATCATTTGTTGTAAGTTCTTGTCGTGGCCTTCAAAGTTCGGAGTGGTTCCTTAGTGCTATTGGCCTACTCCATCAGTCATGTAGTCGAGGACATGATTCCTTAGTCATATAGTCGAGCGACCATCACAGTAACATTTCAAATTACCTTGCCCCTTCCATAATCTCACCCATATGGGCCGTGCTTGCGGTGGGTCCTATAAGTTGTGCGGAATGTTGCCCCACGACTTGTGTGAAAGGAGCAACTTCACCATTGATGTCCCTTCCCAGCTCACACTTGCACATCTTTACTAGTCAGATGACTTTCAGGGTCCAATAAATTTACTAAGCCAAGTTGCAGTTTGTAGACTTGTGGTTGTACTTGTTTTACACGGGAGGTCAAGACAAGATTAAGTCCTTAGGGGTTATTTGGCCGGTTTATTTCATATACCAACATTTCTTAGGCTGCATTAGCACTCATCAACATTATACCATTCATTATACCATCCGCCCAGATAGGAACAATAATTAGGGTTTTTGAGGAGTAAAATACATCAACTCAACCATCTCAGTCATTTCCCCACAATGACTGCCCAAAACCACTTTTATGTTTAAAAGATGATGATTGGGACATTTAATGTCCCAGTACTTAAGCAAGACTAGCATGTCGTTTAAGTATAACCTATAACTAGTATTTACCATATAGTTACTAGGGTGACAAGGATTCATGGATTCAATTATCAAAGGGTGGTGTAATAATTAGTTAATCATCAATTGTGTATTTAACTACCTTAAGTTTTAACATACATTTGATTAAAGAATTAAAGCGTGTAATTTTGGTAATTTAAATGAATATAATTTACATAAAATGTAGGCTCAAAATGATCAAAGTATTGACTCGCCTTGGTTATAGGCAAGAGAGTCTTGATATTCTTGTGCTTGATCAACTTGGAGGTCTCCCGCGTCTTCAAATTCTATTCGGACGAACGTACTAGAAAAAGGCACAAACAAGCAAAGAGAGCAAACAAATACACAAGAATAAACAAATGAACTCTAAATTAAACAAGACCTATGCCATTAGTAAGATCTTGAATTTACAAAATTTTAGAAATAAATTTCATAATTTTTGGAGCTACGACGAGGGAGAACGGAACTTTCGCGGTTTGAAATTGAATTAAATCAAAGGAATTAAAAGAGGAGGGAGAGATTCGCCCACTGACATGTGGGACCCATTGAACAGTGCATAGCTCATGCGCACAGTGCATGGACCGGAGGTCAACATGCACTATGCACCGGTTCATGGTGCACCGGGTACATCCTGTACATGGGGCCCACCTGTCGGTCAAAGGGGGAGGTGAATCCCGAGTTAAATGTTGGCATTTACTGTGCTTGGATCCACCCAGCAGTGAGACAAAGTAGCTGTTAAGACATCACTTAAATAAGCAAATGATTGCTTGGACTTAAGGACAAAGATTAGGGGAAATAATTGTGGGGGAACAATGCTTGTCCCAATCCGGCAGCACAAGGGGAGGTTTGGGTTTAATCAAACAGGCCATTACTGCTGCTCGGCCCACACGGCAATGAAATGTGTGGCATTTAAACCGGTAATCAAAGCTAATTTAAACAAAGCTTTGGCTAATGAAGACCCGACAACAATTCGGTGCATTAACGCAGCACAGTGCGTGTCCATCCTTCGGACCACAGAGGAGCTCCAGGGGGAAGCTTCTGGCCAAGCCCGGTGGCGGCGGAGGGAGGCTCGGCGGCGGCGGCCAAGCACCAAAACGAAATGCCCTTGGCAAGGGGAAGCTGATGATGGGGGTGGCGTGGCCAAGGGATGGCCGGAGCGACGGTGAGGTGGCGGGGAAGCGGCGGTGGCGCACGTCTTTAAGGCAAAAAGAAATTCGGCCATGCTCCGAGGGGGGATTGGGAGCATGGGCAAGAGCACTCCATGGCGAACTCACCGAGACCAAGAAGGGGACCAGAGGTGGATGGATGGAGGAGATCGGCGGAGGGGAAGCTCGCGGCCGGAGTTGGAGGAGATGGCTGAGTGCGACGGCGGTGGTGGTCCAAAGTCAAATCCCCTTGTGGGGAGGTTCCTTGTCGTCGGGGGCACGAGGTGACGGGGAAGCGTGGCGAAGGTGGCGCCGGAGCGGTGAAATGCCGGCGGGAGCGGCTCGGCCGAAAGAAGGGAAGAGGCGTTCTTCGGTGTTTGCCGGTGGGACTTACCAGAGGCAAGGCGATGTGGGGAGACATGGGGAGCTCCAAGGCTATTTATAGCCGATTTAAAGGAAGGAGGAGCCGCTGGAGGGCGAGGAGGCGGCAAGGCCCCGAGGAGCGGCATGGGCGCCTGGCGCCCTAAGCGAAAGGCGGCGACTCCGGAGGGAAGAGGCAGGTGTGCGCAGAGGGGGCTGGTACTGGTGATGGGACAAGGCGGTGGAGAGGCACCGGAGTCAAGGAGAGTGGGTGGCGGAGGCGATGGCCTGGCAAGAAGCGCTGCGGCTTGCAGACAGAAGCGCATGGGGCGCTCATTGACCAAGAAAAAGGGCAGTGAGACTAATGGAGCAGGCCGGGGCGTGGCGAGTAGGTGCGCTAATGAGGGCGGTGGAGAGCCAGAGGCGGCGTGGCGTAGCAAGCGGTGGCAGAACGCACGAGGGAGAGAGAGGAGAATGGCTTGGGCGTGCTGGCCAAAGAAGAAGCCGGAGGGGAGAACCGGGCCCAAGGCAGGCCGAGGGAGAGAAATGGCCGGGGGAAAAGAAAGGCCGGGGGGGGCTGCTGGGCCAAGCAGGCCAAGAAGCAAAGGGGGCCGGGTGGGCCAGGAAAGAAAGGAGGGAAAAACGGGCCGACCCAAGGAGAATTAGGGTTGAGCCCAAAGGAAAAAGGGAAGGCCCAAAATCGAAAAAGGAGAAATTCAAACTTGAATTTGAATTTTAGAAATCAAGGAAGTTTGAAACACAAACCCAAGCTTAAAGAAGCTAAAAGATTTTGAAAATACTTGCTAATTTGACATAGTTTTGAAAACCGAAAACGAAATGCAAATTACTATGCACCGTTCCAAAACGAAAATGTTACCAGTACTCGGCAACAGACTTACAACCTGCACTTCGTGGGTAACTTGAGGCCATTTGGGAAAGCTTGGGCTCCATCAACGTGAACTCTTTATGTCCATGAACAGCAAAGGTAGCACGTACTACACCATTATTGTACCTATCTATTGGTACTACTTGAGAAGACAGATTAATTGCATGAACAGAATAGGAAGTGAGTAAGGTTATAACCGCACCTATCTATCCGTACTATCTTGATAAGACAGATTGTTACATACTTCTAATCCTGAAATGAGAGGTAAATGTGGGGCTTTTAGTTGGCAAACTTGAGTTCATCCAGGCAACCGATACAAGATTATATAATGTTATTTGTATCTTTTTTTGAGAAGGCTACGAGCAGGCCCTCTATTTTAATTGTGCAATGATTTTTTTTTGTGCCAAAATCAAACAAACTATTAAGCCGAAGAGACCTGTGCAAACTCTGGTTCAATTCCTGCCGAGTGTTTTTCTAGACATATTATATCTTTTGTGTATTGAAAAAAATACTTTCCCTGTCTAAGACTATATTAGATGAAATTCGTATCTATATTTTGCATGATATTGCAATAAGCAAAAGTATGCAGCAGCGCATTTTTGCTCTTGGAAAATGGGATTACAGGCATCTTTCTTTAGTTAATCTACTATTTCCAGAACCGACATACAAAAACTGTTAGAAAAATAGGGACAAAAGGAGACACGAATTTTTACGTGAAAAACTCTTGCGGGAAAAAACCACAGACGCCAATCGACGATGATCACTATATGAGGAACGATTACCAAACGAGGGGATTACAATGAGGCGTCCCTCTCCCGTGCGGCTTACAAGAGGTATGTAAAGGGGTGAAAGGACTTAGAGTCCAAGTAGGAAACTAATCCTCTAATATGGTATATTTCAGATACATTCATATTAGAAATTCGGATCACATACGGATCCAAATATTAACAATCTCCACCTTGAGACGAATTTCCTCTTGTAGCAAAATAAAGAATCATCAATTACCAAATGATTCCCCAATAAGATAAAAATCACCGTGCGCCAACTAGTCACTAGGACTAAACTTTAACACCAACTAAGCTTGAGCAAAGCTCAAGCTTAGTAACAGGAACTGGCTTTGTCATCATATCAGCAAGATTACCATGAGTACTTATCTTGCACACCTTGATATCACCTTGAGCAATAACACATCGAATAAAGTGATATCTCACATCAATGTGCTTTGTTCTCTCATGGAACATCTGATCCTTTGTAAGGCATATAACACTTTGACTATCACAAAATATAATAGTGCAAGAATTATCTCCACAAAGCTCAGTGTACAAACCTCTTAACCAAATAGCTTCTTAACAAGATTCAGAAATAGTCATATATTCTGCTTCAGTGGTTGATAAGGCAACAGTATCTTGCAAACTTGCCTACCAACTAACAGCACAACCACCAATGGTGAAAACATAACATGTGAGAGACCTTCTCTTGTCCAAATCACCAGCATAATCAGAGTCAACATAACCAACAAGTTCATCTCTAGAATTCTAAAGCGCAAACAAGCATTAGAAGTGCCACGAGATATCCGAAAATCCACTGAATCGCTTTCCAATGCTCTTTTCCAGATTAGCCATGTATCTATCGACAACACTCAATGCATGAGATAAATCAGACGAGAACAAACCATGGCATACATAAGAGAACCAATCGACCGAATATGGAACTCTAGACATGTACTCAATATCATAATCTGACTCAGGACATAAGGCTAAAAATAATCTAAAATGCGAAGCTAATGGAGTACTCACTGGTTTTGCATCATGCATATTAAAACAACGAAGAACTTTCTCAATATAACCTTTTTGACTAAGGTATAACTTGTCAGATTGCCTCTCTCTAATAATCTCCATGCCAAGAATTTTCTTTGCTGCACCTAAGTCCTTCATCTCAAATTCATTACTCAGTTGTGCTTTCAGTTTTGCTATTTCTGACTTATCTTTTGCAGCAATCAACATATCATCAACATAGAGAAGCAAATAAATAGCTGAACCATTAGCAGTCTTTAAATAAACACAGCTATCATAATCAGACTGCTTAAAGTCATGAGAGAGCATAAAGGAATCAAATCTCTTGTACCATTACCTAGGAGATTGCTTCAAACCATAAAGAGATTTCTTTAATCTACAAACAAGGTGTTCTTTTCCAGGAGTAACAAAACCCTCAGGTTGGTCCATATAAATGTCTTCTTCCAACTCTCCATGTGAGAATGCAGTTTTAACATCTAATTGCTCAAGTTCATAATGACGCATAGCAACAATACTGAGTAAAGTGCAAATAGAACTATGCTTCACAACTGGAGAAAAGACATCATTAAAATCAATACCTGGAATCTGACTATAACCTTTAGCAACCAATCTTGCTTTATACCTTGCTGGTTCAGTAGAAGAAATACCTTCCTTTCTTTTGAAAATCCACTTGCAATGAATAGGCTTCTTCTCCTTTGGCAATTTCACTAATTCCCAAGTGTTATTCTTTTCAAGTGACTCCATTTCATCATGCATGACAGTTATCCACTTATTACAATCAGTGGAGTTAATAGCCTCAGAGTATGATGAAGGTTCTGAATTACCTTCAATTTCTTCTGCCACACTCAAAGCATAAGCAACAATATTAGCTTCTTCAATCAACCTCTTGGGTGGATTAATCTCCCTCCTAGGCCTATCAACTGCAATAGACCGTTGTGGTGGCTGCTCAACAATAGGTGCATCATGAACAACAATATTTTCCTTATCTGATGTGTCATTTGAACCAACAAAATGGTCTACCTGAACACTTAAATTATGCTCACTCTCAACAGGAACATTAGTGGGCAGTTTATCATGAAGCATAGCAGATTCATTAAAGACAATATTTCTACTAATCACAACCTTCCTTGTTTCAGGATTCCACAACTTATATCCTTTAACACTAGATTTATAACCAAGAAAGATGCACTTAACAGCTCTAGGCTCTAATTTTCCATTATCAACATGAGCATAAGCAGTACAGCCAAATACTCTCAATTCTGAATAATTTGCTGGGGAACCAGACCATACCTCAATTGGAGTCTTCTTTTCAATTGCAAGAGAGGGTGACCGATTAATAAGATAGCAAGTAGTGGAAGCGGCTTCAGCCCAAAAACATCTATGCAAACCTGCATTTGACAACATGCAACGGGACCTGGAAATGATGGTCCTGTTCATACGCTCAGCTACACCGTTTTTGTTGAGGAGTACTAGGAACGGTGTAGTGCCTAACAATGCCTTCAGCCTTGCAATATGATTCAAATTCAGCAGAACAGAATTCCATCCCATTATCAATGCGAAGTTTCTTTACCTTCTTTTCAGTTTGCCTTTCAACCATAGTCTTCCACTCTTTAAATGCTGAAAATGCTTCTGATTTATACTTCAAGAAATAAGACCACACTCTTCTAGGGTAATCATCAATAATGGTTAACATATAGCGAGCACCTCCTAGCGATGTCTTCCGAGATGACCCCCATAAATCAGAATGCACATAATCCAAAATACCTTATGTGGTATGAACCGATGGTTTGCCAAACACACAATGCTCACAAAATTTAGCTTACCGATGCTATGTCCATCAAGGAGTCCTCTCTTGCTCAATTCTGCCAAACCAATTTCACTCATATGCCCAAGGCGCATATGCCAAAGATTAGTAGCATCGGAATCAGATAATGAACTTGAAATTACAGCAACATTACCTAATATTGTAGTACCTCGCAGATGGTACAGATTGGCAGATTTAATATCGGCTTTCATCACAACAAGAGAACCTTTTGATACCTTCAAAACTCCATCTTCACCAGAATACTTGTACCCTTTACCATCAAGAGTACTCAAGGAGATAAGGTTTCTTTTCAAATCTGAAATGTGCCTCACATCTGTCAAAGTTCTGACAATGCCATCAAACATCTTGATCTGAATTAAACCAATTCCTGCAACCTTACAAGATGAGTTATCACCCATCAACACAGTACCACCTTCAATAGGTTCATAGGTGGCAAACCAGTCCCTATTAGGACACATATGAAAGGTACAGGCAGAATCAAGAATCCATTCATCATTGGTCTTAGCACATCCAGCAAAAGCAACATGAACTCCTCCATCAGAACTATCATCAGCAGCAAGGGAGACTTTATCTTCATCATCTGGTTTACCTTTTTGTAATTTGTGAGAGTACAACTTCTGCTTGAGATGCATTTTGCTGGTGTGATCTTTTGTCATGCAAATTTGTTCCAGCTTCAGCCATAATGCAGCAGCTGTCTTCTCATTTAAAACCTCTTGCAAAATATTATTTGATAGATGAATGTAAATATGAGATAAAGCCTTACGGTCTTTACACTTCTCATCTGCAGTCCATGTGATAGGTTGTTTTTCAAACCCTTCCAATGCATCATCCAAATCCATCTATGCTAACACAACCCTTATCTTAACTTGCCACAGCGAGAATCTTGTGTCTCGACCCGGGAGTGAAAGATCATACTTCAAAGTAGTCATGAGGAATAAATCCTGAAAATTGCTAGTACTGATATGTGTAAACCTAGCAAAAATCACGACCTCTTTGGTATACGTTGTGTGTACGCAAATCAAAAGATCTTCGAAATTCCTGGTGCACTTAATGAGTGGCCGATGCAAAGATCTCCAAATCTACCAAAAACACTTCACGCAACAGGAGTACTTCACGCAACAGGACTTTGATTTATTAAACAAACAGGTAAATATCTTGGGACCTGTTGCTGCTGGAGAATCTTGTTGTGATGACTCGGTGGTGTGCACGGACAGAGGACCGAAAAACTGCTGGCGCCGCTGCTCCTTTGGACCGAGGCGACGAAGGACGCGAGCGCTGCTTGCACCGAAGAGCTGTTGCGTGCACGCGGCTGCGGACGAAGCGAAGTGGCGCGCGCATGGACCGAGGCTGCTTCGGACGCTCGTGCGCACGGATCGAGACGGCGAACGGACGACGCTGGCGCTGAAGAACCGATGGCCCGACGCGAACACGAGACCGGCGCTGATCAGCGGACGAAGACGCGCTGCCGTGTGACGGCGACGGCAGATCAGATCTGCTATTTTTTTTCTTCTTCGCATCTCTTTAAACCCTAATCACCTGTGCTTTGATACCACTTGTTAGAAAAATAGAGATAAAAAGAAACACGAATTTTTACGTGAAAAACCCTTGCGGGAAAAAACCACGGGCGCCAATTGACGATGATTACTATATGAGAAGCGATTACAAAACGCAGGGGATTACAATGAGGTGTCTCTCTCTCGTGCGGCTTATAAGAGGTATATAAAGGGGTAAAAGGACTTAGAGTCTAAGTAGCAAACTAATCCTCTAATATAGCATATTCCAAATACTTCCATATTAGAAATTCGGATCACATACAGATTCAAATATTAACAAAAACAAAGGATCATATACCACAAAATTGCGAACTTTTTATTTCATTTCTCTTGATAGTGCCGCAAATCATAACTTACACCCAGATAGCGAACAAGAGCGCACGGGCAAAGCACCATGGTTCACAACATGCACCACCTCGTGCCACACTTTTTATTGGTGCTACTCAAATAGTGGTTCTAGGGGATGTAACATGTAGCGAAAGAACTAACAGCTCCTACATCCAAATGCTACCGGAGAAAATGACCGGACATACCGTAGTTTGCAGCTTTCCCTTATGATTGAACTTGAGGCCAAATATGGTCACATGAACCCCAGCTCCACATCCTCGCGTATCACGCTCTCCACAAGGCAAAATTTGCTGCCGCCCATGTAGGTGAGAGTGGCCCTCCAAGTGGCTTTTCTTGTTCCCTTGCAAAACAACTTCTCCTCCATCATCTTCCAGTCCGGCTGCGCAGATCGCAGTCAATGTAGCTAGTCCTGGCCTTGGAAAGGCAAAACCCATTCCCCATGCCACCTCCACTCGCAACGCTCGGTGTCCAAGCAGTAGAGTAGCTACCCTTGTCACGATGCCAGTGGTAGGTGTCGTGCGTGGACACAGGGATGGTGCGTCCGTCCGGGTGCACCGCGTATGAGCTGATGGATTCCTCCGCTTTGCTCAACGGCGGTGGTGCGGGCACGCTTTTCCAGGACCACTCGTGGCTTGGTGAGGGCCGATGGCTAGCGCAGATGTCTCCGTGTCGTAGACGAGGGTTGGAGTCTGTTCACAGTGTGTCCATGGCTTTTAACCGATGAAGTACTCGGTCAGGGAGGCGCACAAGCCCGGTGCCGGTGTTGTTGTCGGAGTCGGACTCCAACAGCAAGCTGGTGTCAGCGTCAAGCTGAATAGACCGGGCATGAAACTACGGTTTTCTTACCGCAAGAATCGCAATATTGGTCGCAAACTTCCTGATGTTTCCCAGGCCTATGCTACAACATGATGAGACGAAGAATGAGGGATAATTGCCTTGAGGCATGTTTTAGCTTTCGCTCAATGGATGTTTCTTGCACCTTGTGGTATCTAATCTATATATAGTCAGCTCTGCTCTTGTGCTGCTCTGAAATATGAAAATTCTACTTGAAAAAAAGAAGAGAATAATACAGCTAGCCTTGCTTAGTTCTCTCACCAACTCTGTGCTTATTGGGGGTCAGTTAAAAGCGGTAGCTGACCGAGTGATTGTGCGTTACGATTCAACCAAAATGCATTAATTAATACAGAAGTTGCTTCCTGCAGGTATATCTAATAGACTAATGACAGTGTTGTGTACTAGTCACTGAGCTACGCCGTATCTTACCAGGAGCCACCGGCCGGAGAAGCTGTGATCAGGCCACCACAGCTCACGACCATTCCGTTTGCCCATCCAACCAGTTTGTATCGGGTCGGATTAAGTGATCTACTTGCGCACTCTGACCATTCCGTTTGCCCATACAACCGGTTCGTATCTGGTCGGATTAAGTGATCTACTTGCGTATTCTCCTTTTGCCATACGATATCTGATCGAACTTTAAGTGAGATATATGTTATCCATGGATTGTTCAATCTTTTCTCGATCTAGTGATGGATTACTTTGTGTGGTCGACTCTTTGACCACTTATGGCACAACCATGCACTTCCTTTATTAGATGGCATCGAGGGGCTAGAGATATTTCTCTAGTTTTGCTAGAAGGGGGAAATACCATATCCGACCAGTCACATCTCTCTGCATGTTTTATAGCATACCTGAAAACTACCTTTATAACTATCCAATTACAGAGTAACGTTTGGTAACCCCTAAGTGTACTGTTACACATGTGGGAAATCATGCTAATCTCATGTCTAATAATTATACATCATCATTGTTTGAGATCAACTGATGACACATAGAAATATAACAATCTCAATATTGTCTCAAAGTGGGCCAATCCAACATCATGTTCTCGAACATATACTCACACTATTGATTCGATATCCCTCATATTTATGACCGGTGAAACGTGGTCATCAATCAATAATGTGCTAGTTTATAAGTCACTAGTATCCCGACTAATGATATCCGACCATAGATCTTTTATAATGATATCATACAACAAATAAAGACGTGATACAACCATCTTCATGACTGTCTCTTAGGGTATACCACTAACAATCACGTCAGCCAAAATCACCTTGGTTTTGGGTAAGGGGAGATGTCTTGCACCGGTTTTGAGAGTTGGAGGGTGAAAAGTAAACACTTTTGGATCTGCGAGTTGAAAAACGAACTCAGGCCATAGTTCAAGTTGAAAAGTGGACTTTTTCTCTGTATTTATAGTCGGGTGTTCTCATTCGCTGCTCTGAAAACAAAAGGACTACTAGTTGTGGTCCTAGCTTCAGTTCTGTCAACAGCTCTCTACTTATTGGGAGTCAATTCAACACAGCTAGCGGTAGCTGACCAAGTGATACCATTCAACTGAAAAATGCATGAATGCAGAGGCTGCTTCCAGCAGGTATATCTATGGTAATGACTAAATAATTACAATATTGTTTACTAAAATGGGCCACACATTTTTGCTTCCACATTTTACTAGTGCTTAATCATGCACAGATGCCAGAAACAAAACAAGAGCTATAATTTGTGTACAACGAACACAGCAACCGAAGTGTTGTTACTGCTCATGGGATTGTTCATGATGTTTATCATAAGAGAGATGCTGGTTTTGTGTTTAAATTGGACTATGAGAAGGCTTATGACAGAGTTTGCTGGGAGTTTCTTTTTAAGATGACGGAGCAGAGGGGCTTTGGTAGCAAATGGTTAACTGGATTAAAAACTTACTATGCAAAAGTTCCATTGGGGTGAGGATTAATGATGAGGAAACTGATTTCTTTGATGTAGGTTAAGGGCTTAGACAGGGAGATCCTCTCTCCCCCCTTTTTTTTAACGTGGTTGCAGATGTTTTTACTAGAATGTTGGAAAAAGCTTCTGAAGCTGGTATTATTAGTTCAAAGTATGCATATGATACACTTTTGTTTGTGCAAAATAATATAGAACATGCTAAGAACTTGAAATGGTAGTTGTCTGTCTTTGAACAATTGTCTGGTTTGAGAATAAATTTTCACAAGTGTGATTTGGTCGATATCCATTTTAATGAAGATGATGTCCCTACTTATTCTCAAACTTTTGGTTATAAAGTTGGTAGATTGCCTACGATGTACCTAGGTGTTCCCATGCATTATGGTAATCTTAGAAAAGAAGATTTACAACCAGTGGTAGATAAGATCATTAAAAGGGTTGCTGGTTGGAGGGTCTGGCTCCTTTCCTATGGAGGTAGACCCACTCTAAATAGGAATATTTGATTATTTGCCACTATTAAAAAATATGCAATTCAGGATTTGCCACTCATATGTCTATAATATATGGTCCCGGAACCCACATATCATAGATACATAGAGTGACAAATCCTGAATTGCACATCCTTTGGCAGCGGCAAATAATCAAATCTCCCTTCTAATTAAGGCCTGCTTGGCTAGCATCCCCATTTATCTTCTCTCGGTGATTAAATTCCCCAAATGGGCAATTAACTTGATTAACTCCCATATGGCTCATTGATTAAGTACCATTTGGCTAATTGGGGGCTAGTTAGTCAGAATTTTTTTTTGGAGGTCTAGGCATTCCTAATATTGCTGAGAGCACTATTTTTTTTCTGATTATGGGGATGCTTTGGTTTGGAAACTAACCTCTATAGGAGTGTCTAGCGTCCAATCTCTATATGCTGTTATAAATTTCAGGGTGTGTGTCCAATCTATACTAATGCCCAGGGAAAAATCGGCGGTTACGGCGGTCGATCTAGGAAGGAAAATCCCAGTCGGTTTTTCCGGTTTTGCAATTTCAAATTTCAAATTTTGAAATTCGCCGGTTTTCGCTTAAATTCAACCGGTTTTTCCGGAAATCCGTTACCGGCCGGTTTTTTTCCCGCTGCCTGGTGGGATTTGGTCTGGTACCGCTTTTGGATCCTTGTTCATGCCATCTGGAAGTTGAATATCCCACCAAGAGTTCAGGTTTTTCTCTGGTTGCTTTCTAAGAATAAATTACTTACTAGTTACTAGAGATAACCTTAATGTGAGACAATGTGTTACAGATTTGAGTTGCCTTTTCTGTTCTGAAAAGAATCGATCCATCATCTGGTTTTTGAATGTGTGGTTGCGAAGAATTTGTGGAGTGATATATCAACTTTGTTGAAGGAGTAGGTTGGAACAAATTATATGGTGGATTAGTGGTTCCAGGAATAAATCAACTAATATTATCTGTGCTGCAGTATGTTGGACAATCTGGAAACTGAGAAATGATTTACATTTTCAGAGAGCGAGATGGTCACCAATGCAGGAGGTCTGGCGCAGAGTCTGCCAAACGCTAAAGAATTGGAAGCTGCTGTTCCCGGTCTCATAGTTGCCGAGGATGGAAGAATGTATTGGGACTTTGGAGCCTGCTGGCTTCCTCAAGACAAAGGATCAGCTGGCAGTGAAGAAGATGAAGCGAAGGCATGGAGACTACGAATGATCTCGGAGAAGCCCCTTCGTGAACCATTGTTTGCGCTGTGCTGTGACTTTGATGATGTAATTCTAGCTGCTTTTGATAGTTATGGTTGATCCCAAGACTGTAATCTGCCGAGTGGCACAAAGCCCCCAAACAAAACTCTGTTATGTTTCGTTTTATATAAAATGGAGCAGGAGTGTCCCCCTTTTGCTCTAAAAGCTCTACAAGAACACAAATGCAGTAGGTGCTACAGTCTCCGTTGGATTTACTTACATTAGTTATGCTGGCCATCATATGAATATTCCTGAAGCCACCCAAGCCTATTTTCGAACGTTGGGGTTTTCATCCATTGCCAAGTAGAAGACGACCTAGTAACTGTGCTTGTGCTGCTCTGAATATTGTAAGCTATGCAATGTTCCTTGCACCTTGTGCTATTTATAGCCAAGTATTCTCATGTACTGCTCCGAATAACAAGAGGTCTACTTAGGAAAGAAAAATAGAATGGGTCACTCATTCAAGTCTACTAGTAAGGTCACCGAAACATAATCGCCATTTGTTCATGAGCCATGAATGTATGGGGTGTGGATTTCATGGGATCGTGTCCAAACTCCAAATTCACATGGTTACGAGTATATTCTGGTGGTTGTGGATTATGTTTCTAAGTGGGTTTTTTTAGCTCTACCATGCAAGAAAGCTAACGCCGAAGCATCATCAAACATGTTCGCAAATGTGATATTTCCTAGGTTTAGTGTTCCCAGATTTGTGATAAGTGATGGAGGATCTCATTTTATCGAAACCAATTTTCGGAAAACCTTGCAAAAATACGGAGCCCAACTGCTTATCATCGTCAGACTAAGATTTGAGTTCAACTGCGACTGACTAAATCTTAGAACTGGGGACAGGTTGCTATCCGCTTGTGAAGTGGCATACTATTGTAAGACTTGTGGTTTCTGTTGCTTAAATTGAAAATGGGGAT
The DNA here is from genome assembly GCA_036346405.1 of Phyllostachys edulis. Taxonomy (NCBI): domain Eukaryota; kingdom Viridiplantae; phylum Streptophyta; class Magnoliopsida; order Poales; family Poaceae; genus Phyllostachys; species Phyllostachys edulis. The sequence goes on from JAYEVD010000326.1 coordinate 49,267, forward strand.
GACCTCGGTTCGAAAAAAAAAGGTAAGACAATTCCAGACAATGAGCCTGTTGACAGCGCATCAAACCACAAGACATCAACATCCAATTGTGTCGAACCCGGATTTTGTCAATCCAGAATCCTCTGTGATATTCCACCGCACTATTCCCTAGATCAGTTAGCAGTGCTCACAGTTACATTACTGAACATAAAAAACATATCAAGTGGAAGCATAAATATAATAGTGGACTTACTCATGGGCAGATCAGGCTGAAATCATTAAAAGTAGCAGCGGAAATAGAAAACTTCATACAGGTGGGACCCTCAGGACACGCCACAGGCAGCCAACTGGGGTTCGTGACCTAGCCCTAGGCCATCAACATCTGGATCCTCGAAATACACGTAGTGTCCTTGGTTCACAGCTTTTGTGAGTTTTGGGGAGAGCGAGAGTGAGCACAACTTCCGTGTTCGCGAGCCAACACACAGAATGCAATAATTTTATATGTGTAACATCCCAAATCTGGGTGTGTGTTTTAAATGTAAGAAAATGAGTAGAAATTAAAACTTTTCTTGCATCTGGTAGTTTTTGAACTTTTCTGTAATTCTTGTAAAGGAATTGTGGAATTCAAAAACCTAAACCTCAAATTGACTAAAGTCAATCCCCTCTTTCCACCTTTGTTAAGAATCTTGTGTTTAATCTTGGGAAATATTTTTTCGTGGTTCTAGGGATGCTGTGCGACCCCTCTGAAAAATTTCATAATTTTTAGAAATTATTTGATAATTTTTAGAGGCAAGTCAAACCAGTTTGACCCTTGGTCAAACCCTAGAACAAACATTGAGGAAATTCTTGAGAAACATGCAGTTTATAAAAATCTTTGGAAATTTTATGTAAGGTTAATCCTGGAGTAAGGAACCTTCAATCAAAATTTTAGAATTTTTGGAGTTAGTTTGCTACCTCTAAAAATTCTTCCAAACTCAGCTTTCAAATTTAAACCCTAACCTGGTTTCACTATTCCTCGGGCGCGGACCAGAGCCTGGCTCGAGCCACCGGTCTTGGTTGGGCCGCCTAGCGCTCAGCCAGCCCTTCCAATCGCGCGTGAGTTTTGAGCCGTCCGATCTTGATCGCACCGCTCGTGTCGCGCGCAACCCGGTCGGACCTCCCGATCCCGCCAGCCCCTATCCGCTGTTAGATCTTAATCCATCGGTCACGACCTCCCATCTCTTTTCAGCACCATCGAATCGAAATCTAACGGTCGCGACCTCCCCTTTTCTCTATGACCACCCCGATCAAGATCCAATGGTCTATGACCACCCCGATCTTTATCTAACGGTCGGAATCATTTCGCTCCTGTGGCTCGACTCAACCACTCGCGCGATGTTGGACTCGCACCCGCCTCTGTTAGCCGTTGGATTTTAGTCGAACCGTCGCCGTCGCGCCGCATCTGTTCTTCCCTTTCCTCTCGCCGCGTGCGTGCCGGGTCGCCATGGCGTGCTCGGGGCGTGGGCGGCAGCACCTTGTCACCTCTCAACAGCTCTTTGTTGCTGCTAATTAATGCTTGCCAGTGCTTTCGGCCCCAAAGTCGTGTTCAGAACTGCCCCCATCCCCTTCACGTCCTTGGCCGAGCTGTAAACCGAGCGTGGGCCAAGCTCACCGTGGGTGCTTGCCCTAGCTCCATACCTTGCTCCTCTGGCTATTTAAGCCCCCTTGTTCCTCCTTGGCTTCCTTTAAACACCCTCTCGACTTGCTCTTTACTGGTCGAGCTCGAATCACCCAAAACACCTCTGCCGCCATTGTTGCACGTCGAGCTCCTCAGTGAAGACAGTGCCCCAGTGGCTTTTCTCCCTCTCTCCTTGCGTCAGCTTACGTCCCTCATTTAGGTGATCAAGACCCCTAACTTAATTTCGGGTTGCTTCTACAGGAGCGGCTTGAATTCGAAGTTTGGAGCTTGCGGCCGAAATCGCCCCCTTTCGTCTCCATTGCCGGTGAGTGCTCCATTTTCCAATTGCTCGCTCTGGTACCATCCTTGAGCCCTATTGAAGCTAATGTGATGACCCGGTCTTGCTCATTTTGCTCAGGTCGTCGTCTCCTCGTTGTCGTCTCCAGCGCCGGTGTGGCTCAACGTCGACGGAGCTGCTCCGACCTTCCCGGTTCCTCCGCGTCCCTCAGGTAGCTTCACCGTAGTCCCTAGATGCTCAGGCACCGCTCACTTGAACCGCTGCGGAGCTCCTTTGCTGTTGTCATCGTCACCGTGCATGGCACCACCGCTCCTCGCCGGCTCGCCGCCGTTCTAGGCCGGCTCAGCCGCAGTGAGTGGTACCATTGTGTGCGCAAGGCTATTGCCGACCTCAGACCACTCTTGGCTTGCGCCACCGTGGCCTGAATCGCCGGCAATTCACCGTGGAGCGCGCTCGGGTTCGTTGTCGGACGCAAGCGACACTGTTGCGGCGTCATTAACTGCTAATGATTGGTTAGCATAGTTAATGGCTGTCTTAAGCGCTCCAGTGAGTCGCTGACAGTGGGTCCCACGCGCTTAAACGCGCACTGTGCGCGTGCGTTGGGGGGTTCGCTGTGAGCCGTCCATCTCCAGATCTGCGGCTGCGATTCGCGCGGGCATTCGCGCGTGCGAGATCCAAACACGGCCACGGTCAAGTCAATCTGGACCGTTATATTTGATCTCAACGGTCTACGACCAGGGATTCCGCGCACACGTCCGTTCGCTCGTTCAAGTTGGGCTGTTGGATTTGATCTCAATGGTCTATGACCAGGGTTTCCACGCGTGCATCGTCGCGTCGGCCGGATCATCTTGGGCCGTCCGATTCAATCTCAACGGCCCAGGTATTTCCACGTCGATTCAAATTTAGGAGATTCCCGAGAGATTTAATTGTGAACTAAAAAAGGTAATAAACTTCAAAATTGCATAACTAATTCATTTTAGCTCCATTTGAGTTGATTCAAATTTTGTTAGCTCTGGTTTGAACTCAGCTTTAATCTTAAAATGGTTGTAAGCTTAGTTCGGTTCCAGAAAATGGATTGGTAAATTGGTTTAGAAATAGGCTTTGATTGTTGCTCTAAAAATTGCATTTAACTTGTAAATTGCACAAGTATTTCTCTATAGATCCTTTTTGAGTGAATCCAATTTTGTTGGCTTCCTCTGTTAGTGTACTAAATGGTAGAATAGGTTTTAGGCATACCACTATTTTTAAAATCTTTGTGGGTGCATTTTGTTTTGTGCTCTTGTGCATGTCTTTGAAAAATCATAGAAAATGCATCCTAGCTCCAAATGAGGTGAATTCAATTGTGTTGTTCATCTCATGAGGTGCTTTGCTTACCATAAAAATCTCAGGTGCAACACCTCTATGGAAATTTGTGCTAAAGAATTTAATTCGGATGAACAGTAACCGATTTGAATTTTCCAGGCTGAGCAGATTTGTTTTGGCCATAACTTTTGCATTGAGAATCCAAATCAATTGGTTCTTATTGCTAAATTTCTTAAAAATCATGATCTTGCTGTTGTAAAAATTTCAGTGCATTTGGAGAAAGTTGGCTGTTCAGTCTTTTCGGTATTCTTCGTTCTTATCGGTTCTTTTTCGCTTTTTCGTTAGGTACCGACGAGTGCGTTGATCCCGTGAGTGACCCTCTACAGCATAGTAAGCATATCCAGCAAGGCAAGCAGTTTGATCATGTTTAATCCCATTACGACTTTCAAAGTCTAATATATTGTTTGCAAAGTGTATGTATGCATGCTCTATTTTGTTGTTAAATTATTGTCGATTAGTTGATCCTATAGATGCATACTTTGTAGGTAAATGTTCAATCTCTACTACTAAGCCTAGGAATATCTTGCTATGATTTAGAGTTCGTTGGATGAGCTCTTGTCACTTAGTAGATTACGTGTTGATGTTGCTTAGAAATGCTTAGATTACGGTAGAATTGGGCGGTTATCGACTTAGTCGATAACTTTGATCACACAAATCTATTTATTACCATATGTCCAGCACTTTGTGTGTTGTTACTTTGTAAATCTAAAACTGAAAATAAAATGTTTTAGACTTGGACATATTGGTATGTTGGTGTGATTGTTTTTGTGATTGTTTTGGGGGACTGGAATGATGCCCGAGTCAACAAGGACCGAATTACTTGCGCCATTGATCCAAGCACTTTTGCGTGCTAACCACACGAGGGGGATATGGAACCTCTCTTGACTTAGTACTTTGGTGTGTGTTAATTCCGGGTCGCATGGTGGATGTGTGTGTTGTGTTGAAAACTAAACTTTGTGTTGTGTGTGTTTTTGGGCGAATAGTGGTGGAGCGTCATCCACTGCAAGGAGCATCATCCTCTAAGGGTGATGAGCATTGGTCCTTTGTCTAAAGGTTCAATGACTCCGTATCAACGTATGGGTGTCTATCCATATGGGCGACTCGTAGTTAATGCATTATATTGGAAAGTGTCATGTAAGACTAACCGTGCTAGCATACCAAAGAAAGTGTGCTAAATAGCTTGGCAAAAAGGTGGTCTCACGTGTGGGTACATTGGTACACCCCTGCAGGGATAAATCTATTCGAATAGCCTTGTCCTAGATTATGGACAAGCTTGGTTATTTCCCGCAAGAATTAGACTACAACCTTTAATTAAAACTTGATGTGGGTGGTATGAATGGGTAATTCATGCTATTGTTGTGGTGACTAATGGGTTAGTCATTTCCAGGATTGTTGTTGTCATCTATCTATTGTTATTATATTGTTGTCTCGCTGTTATTTGTAAATTAAAAATGAATTGTAAAACTGCTTTGAATCTATTTAATTATTGCAAATGAAAACTTGCTTTATGCTGAAAACAACCTACAGCCTCCACTTAAATAAGCTTGCATGTAGCATATGTATAGGTCTGTTACACTACACGTAAGTCTTGCGAGTACATTTTTGTACTCATTTACTTTGCTTAATTAATTTGTTGCAGAGGAGGTTGATCCCCCAGGGTTTCACTTTTGTGAGATGTACGGTGGATTTGGCGACTAGGTTGGCGGCCCGGTTGGTTGTCTTGTGGGTTAAAGGCACACTAATTGGCTTTTGTTATCGCCATCTTATGCCTTTTGCTTCCGCTGTTATTTATCTCTCTTAGTTGTTATTTGGCCGGTCGGCCCCGTTTGTAATAACTCTCTATTATGTATGTCTTTTGTTTAATCTAGTGCGTGCTTTGGTTCTATGTCTTGAATGGAATTGATGCATGATTTTGTAAAGGGGTGTGTATACTGCATTTCTGGGAAGTATACATATCTCGAAGACACGGGTTATTTTGTTTGTGATGCTAGAGTCAATGGATGACTAAGCATTACAAGCCAAATAAGCCGGGGTCCTCACAATATGCATGGTTTAACAAGGATGGCTTGGGTTCTTTTATTCGCCGAAAGCAATATTTTCAATTATCATAATTAGAAATTCCTATCACTTAGCTTTTTCGTCTTGCTGGTGTTAAGCTTCATCTCAGTTCTGCTTTTCACCCTCAATCAGATAGACAATCAGAAGTGGTTAACAAGATTATTATCATGTATCTCCGTTATCTTACTGGAGATCGCCCTAAACAATGGCTTTGTTGGTTACTGTGGGCCGAATATTGTCTGATGGGAGCACGATCGCGGTCGTGGAACAATTGCTCTAGGATAGGGATTAATTTTTTGGTCGAAATACATGATCGTTTAATTCTCGCTCAACAAACCTATAAACATCATTATGACAAAGATCATCGTGAGCTAGAATTTTTTGAAGGTCAGCGGGTTTGGCTCGTTTGCATAATCGGCCAACTTTATCTGTCTTTGTAACCAAAGGGGAAATTGAGTCCTCGTTATTTTGGGCCTTATAAAGTTCTGCCGAAAATTGGATTGGTAGCATATCGCTTACAACTGCCGGCTAGAGCAAAGATTCATGATGTGTTTCATGTGAGCTTATTGAAGCCATTTCTTGGTCAATCTCCTCAATCACCACCTCTATTGTCGACAATTTTGCATGGCAGAGTTTGTCCGCTACCAGCTAAAGTTTTGAAATCTCATAGGGCTTGCGGCCGTCTTCAGATTTTGGTTTAATGGGAAAATGCGCCCGAAACAAGTGCTTCTTGGGAGGATTTAGAGCAATTTCAAAAGTTATATCCTTCATTCAAGCTCGACGACGAGCTAGTTGAAAAAGCGGGAGAGATGTCATGTGGGGCATCCAAGACAAACGTTGTAAGCTGAAGTTGACAACCAAGCTCCATCGACTCGGTTGCTCTAGTCGTAGTTTTGGATTAGCTACAGTATTATTCAGTTTTCCTTTTCTGTCTCGTAGACTTAGTTAGGAATTACTAGTTACATTTCCGTTTATGATTAGAACTCTTTTAGTATTCCAATTGTTAGGATCTCTATTAAAGAGGACACACTTATAGTTGAGGAATAAGAAAACAGAAAATCGCCTCAACTCTCGTCTTGTTCTGCTAATCTTCTGAACTCGCCGCGATGTCGCCGCAACCACGGCGCCTCCTCCGCGCCGCCGAGACCCAGGTCTCCGCCAGATTACGCAGCACGATTACTGCCTGGGATCCAATCCATCTTCAAGTACTCCGGCCCTGACATCTTAGTCAAACTGTTCTTTCTTGAGGGAGCTGAGAAGTTAGTGATATGCAAATCTCTACTAGTTAATGATGAAACTTAGACAAAAGTGCACTTCTGCCAAAAGAGCAAGCACAAGTTTTATTCATGGGAAGGATCAAATTTCTAATGCATTTCGACATCATACTGTAGTTGTTAGATGAAATTGTACTCACCGGAAAGACCACAAAGGACCGAAATTGCATTGAGATTTGCTTCCCCAAACTCCAGGTTCGTGAAGCTTGGGTTTCGCTTGGGTGCTTTGAGGCTTAGGAAGTGACGTCTGCACTAGAAGCTGCAGCATCTAGAGGGGATGGCACCTGGAAAGAACACAAAAGTAGAGATCAAAACACTTGCATTAGTTTTTCATGCCATACTTGCATCATATCGTCAGCATTTCAGGTCCTTTTTTTCTTCTAACTACAGTGGTATTGTACTGGTGTGATGTCCAATTTGCCGAGCTGAATAGACCGGGCAAAGTCTCTCGGCAGTAACAAGTTTGGAACAATTGATTGCATCATCTAATGCTGGGCTCCTATAGCTCTCAGATCCTGAAACTACTGTTTTCTTACCGCAAGAATCGAAATATTGGTCGCAAACTTCCTGATGTTTCCCAGGCCTATGCTACAACATGATGAGACGAAGAATGAGGGATAATTGCCTTGTGCTGAAGGCATGTTTTAGCTTCCGTTCGATGGATGCTTCTTGCACCTTGTGGTATCTAATCTATATATAGTCAACTGTGCTCATGTGCGGCTCTGAAAAATGAAAGTTCTACTTGAAAAAAAGAAGAGAATAATACAGCTAGCCTTGCTTAGTTCTCTCACCAACTCTCTGCTTATTGGGGGTCAGTTAAAAGCGGTAGCTGACCGAGTGATTGTGCGTTACGATTCAACCAAAATGCATGAATTAATACAGAAGTTGCTTCCTGCAGGTATATCTAATAGACTAATGACTAATGACTAATGACTAATGACTGTTGTGTAGTAGTCACTGAGCTACGCGATATATTACCAGGAGCCACCGGCCGGAGAAGCTCTGATCAGGCCACCACAGCTCACGACCGGTACGTTTGCCCATGTGATCAGTTCGTATCTGGTCAGATTAAGCGATCTGCTTGCGTATTCTCTTTTTACTATGTGATATCTGATCAAACTTCAGGTGAGATATATGTTATCCATGGATTATTCAATCCTTTCTCGATCTAGTGATAGGTAACTTTTTGTGATTGACTCTTTGACCACATGTGACACAACCATGTATTTCCTTTATCAGAGGACATCGAGGGGCTAAAGATATCTCTCTTGTTATGCTAGGAGGAGGAAATCTCATATTTGACCAGTCACATCTCTCCGCATGTTTCATAGCATATCCGAAAACTATCTTTATAATTATCTAGTTACGGAGTAGCATTTGGTAACCCCTAAATGTACTGTTACACACGTGGGAAATCATGGTAATATCATGTATAAGATTATACATCATCATTATTTGAGACCAACTGATGACACATAGAAACATAACAATCTCAATAGTGTCTCAAAGTGTGTCAATCCAACATCGTGTTCTCGAACATATGCTCGCACTATTGATTTGATATCCCTTATATCTATGACCGATGAAACGTGGTCATTAATCAAAACATGTGCTAGTCTATAAGTCACTAGTGTCCCGACTAATGACATCCGACCATGGATCTTTTATAATGCTATCATACAACAAATAAATACATGATACAATCATCTCCATAACTGTCTCTTAGGCCTACCACTAACAGCCACGTTAGCCAAAATCACCTCGGTTTTGGGGAAGGGGAGGTGTCTTGCACCGGTTTTGAGAGTTGGGAGGGTGAAAAATAAACAGTTTTGGATCTGCAGGTTGAAAAACGAACTCAGGCCTTAGTGCAAGTTGAAAAGTGGACTTTTTCTTTGTATTTATAGTTGGGTGTTTTCATTCGCTGCTCTGAAAACAAAAGGACTACTAGTTGTGGTCCTTGCTTCAGTTCTGTCGACAGCTCTCTACTTACTGGGAGTCAATTTAACACAGCTAACGGTAGCTGACCAAGTGATACGATTCAACTGAAAATGCATGAATGCAGAAGCTGCTTCCAGCAGGTATATCTATGGTAATGACTAAATAGTTACAATCTTGTTTACTAAAATGGGCTATACACATTTTTGCTTCCACATTTTACTAGTGCTTAATGATGGATTTTTTTTTTGAAATAATATATTTTTAAAACAAATTACAAAACTAGCTTATCATCTCAAAAAATTACAAAAATAGGTTCCTATCGCCAATTGAACTGGCGACAGGAACCCTGCACACTGGGGGCAGGTTCCTGTCGCCATTTCAACTAGCGATATAAATATATGAATTTTTAAATATAGAAAACAAACTCAAAAAATTACAAGTTTTTTTGTGGAGCATCCATATAGAGTTTTCTTGTTTGTGTAATTTTTTCATAATTTTATCCATTATTAATTTGTCTCTAAAATTCATTTAAGTATACTATTTGTAGAATTTTTAAATATAACAAATGAGGTCCACAAATTATGAAAGTTTTTGTGAACGCTCCTTACATAGTGTAATTATTTGTGTAATTTTTTTTCAGAATTTTATATACTCTGAAATTGTCTCTAAAATTCTGAATTTAGGTTTCCGATACAGCGTACTTAATTGTGTACCCTTAATTGTTGAGATAATTTCGTAGCATATAAAATTCAGAAAAAATTATACAAATAATTTCACTATGTATGGAGGGTCCACGAAAAATTTCATAATTGTTTGACCTCATTTGTACATTTAACAATTCTACAAATAGTATACTTAAATGCATTTTAGAGACAAATTCATAATGGATAAAATTATGAAAAAATTACACAAGCAAATTTTTGTAATTTTTTGAGTTCATTTGCTATATTTAAAAATTCATATATTCCTATCGCCAGTTGAAATGCCGATAGGAACCTGTCGCCAGTTCAACTGGCGATAGGAACCTGTCCCCAGATGAATTGGCGACAGAAACCTATTTTTGTAATTTTTGAGAGTGATGACCTAGTTTTTAAATATTTTTTTAAAAAATATTATTTCAAATAAAAATTCCTTAATCATGCACAGATGCCAGAAACAAAACAAGAGCTATAATTTGTGTACAACGAACACAGCAACCCAATGTTGAGCACAGCGGACCATGATCCTGATCCATCTACTGCAACGATAGGCAGGAGCTCCATCATAAGGTTGCATGGAGCCTTGCATTCGGGGAACCTTTGCCCTTCAAGTTTACCCTGGATGTCAGCTGCTGAACGTCTGGCAGCAGACAGCTCCATGAGTGACGATCATTTGTTGGAACGCCATCCCGGATGGTAGCTAGAGAGGGAGTTCTTGTCGTGGCCTTCAAAGTTTGGAATAAACTCGCAGAACAAGCTAGTGCTATTGGCCTCTTTGCTAAGCTAGCTTAATTAGCTCTTACGTTTTCATTATAAATAAATTTATATAAATTTTGATCATCATGCACTACAAGAAATTGAAATTGTTGTCGATTACTATAGGGAATTGTTTTGCTATGAACATAGTTTAAACATAAAGTTGGAAGAAAACTTTTGGAATGATGATGACAAAGTCTAAGTAGAAGAAAATGCAATGCTGGAGGCTAACTTCACCGAAGAAGAAATAAAAAAGGCAGTTTGTTAATCTTATGCTGAGGGGGCTCCAGGCCCTGATGCTATTTCGTTTCTTTTCTACCAGAAGTTTTGGTATACAATGAAAGATGACTTAATGGCCTTGTTTAAAGCATAGTTACCAGAAACACGGTTCGTCCGAGTCGTGGTACGGAATTTGGGTTCGTAGTTTGCCATTTTTTCTTCTAATTTCCACTACGAACACGAACCCTATACCCTAAATCAGTTCGGGTTCACCGAATCCCGTTCGTGATTCGCGTGGTCTTATAGCGAACCCGGTAACTATGGTTTAAAGACCTAGAAAAAGGGGAGATTGATCTGAACAGGTTAAATTTTGCTATGTTAACTCTGATCCCAAAAGAAGCTGATGCCAGAGCCTATTAGTCTGATCAATTGTAGTCTCAAAATAATCTCTAAGTTGTTTACAAACAGACTGGGTAACATAATGGAGATATTGATTAGCACAAATCAAACAGCTTTTTATCAAGGTTAGGTTAATTTATTCTAGAAAGTGTTGTTACTGCTCATGAGATTGTTCATGATGTTTATCATATATAAGAGAGATGCTGGTTGTGTTTAAATTGGACTATGAGAAGGCTTATGACAGAGTTAGCTGGGAGTTTCTTTTTAAGATGATGGAGCAGAGGGGCTTTGGTAGCAAATGGTTAACTGGATTAAAAACTTACTATGCAAAAGTTCCATTGGGGTGAGGATTAATGATGAGGATGTTATGAATATTGTGTGTATGTATTCAGAGGCCCAATGGGCAATATATATAAGGTGTATAAGGGGCGCATGTCATATACAGATAAGGAATACAAAAGGATTCCTATCTCTATGAGAATAGCATTGCATTTGAAGATAGTTGACACTAAAATATGAAAAATCCAAAGTCCGAGTCTTGATAATGTCATCGTAGCATGCAGTTCTTAGAAAATATGTCGAGTATCAAAAGATCTCCTCCATCCGGGGTCGTGCAACAGCCCATAAAGCACAACGTGCAGGGGCTGAGAAAGTCGACCGCGGCAACACGATGAAAAAGATAATGAAACCGACATGAATAGATGGAGCTGTCAAATCAAGCCGAATAGGAATAGGTGGAAGCATGACAGCGCAGATTGAAGCACAAGACGGCGGCGGCGCTAAAGAAGTGCGGCGGCCTTAGAAGCTCAGGGCGGCAGCTAAGAAAGCGGCGGCATAAAAAATGACTTCTACGATCTGCACGCGGCTCAGAAAGAAGATCGGGAGCGGCGGTTGCTGCCAAGCATAAGGCAATTCCTATACTTCTATGACTGACAATAAATTTGTGGACTCGCATGGCTTAGACAAACTCAAAGATTGAGTGGTACGGACTTGGGTGGACGCAGCGGAAGAAACGACACAAATAAATAAAAGACGCAAAAATAGCTAGCAGCAGAATAGCAGCACCAAGTTTTAACAGCGAAAGAAGCTGCAAGAATCCGGAGCTGGTGAAGTAACTGCAGAAGACGAAGCCGAAGAAGTCAGAAAAACAAAACCGAAGCCGGAGCCGGATATGGGAGGAGCTGGAGCCAGTGAAGCCGAAGCAGCTCTGGTTAAAACAAAAATCGACCACCTGCTCTCCCTCCTCGAAATCTCTCATGCCGTATCGCCTCCCTCTCCTCCCCTTCCACCTTCCTCCTCTCCACCTCGACGGCGCCTCGATCTGGGCCAGATCTGGAGCAGGAGAGGAGCACCCGTAGACAGCGACGGGGACGCCCGTAGGCGCGGGCCGTAGAGGAGCACCCCCTTCTGCGGGCCGCACCGGTGGCACGGCGGCGACCGGATTCGGGCTTCCTCGACGTGCTCGACCAGCACCCAGAGAACGCCGACTGCCTTGAACCAGGAGGAGCTATCTCCACTGGCTTTGGCGACTGCGCACTCCGGCGCATCGAGTCCCACTGCGAGCCCAAGCCCAAGGCGGCCCCGAGCCAGATCAGATCTGGACGGCGGCGGCGGCGGCGGTCCGCACTGGGGAGAACACCGACTACCTCGAAGGTACACCATGGCCGATCGACTTCTTGTCTGGATCTGGACGAGGACGCTCGAGGCATTCGAAGGGATCTGGCGCTGCTTAGGTGAAGGCACCACAGAGCGAAGGAGCGCGACGGTGGCGACCCGGATGAAGATGCTGTTGATTGCTTCTAGAGGAAGAACTACGACTAAACGTGGCCGGCCCCCAGGAGTGGAGATAGCTCCTCCTGGGGGCGGCGGCAGTGGAGACAAGCGGCGCTAGGAGGCGGCGACGCTACAGTAGCCCTAACCCTAACCTCAGCTTTGATACCATGTTATGAATATTGTGTGTATGTATTCAGAGGCCCAATGGGCAATATATATAGGGTGTACAAGGGGTGCATGTCATATACAGATAAGGAATACAAAAGGATTCCTATCTCTATCTCTAACATATCTCTAATAGAGGAAACTGATTTCTTTGAGGTAGGTTAAGGGCTTAGATAGGGATATCCTCTCTCCCCCCTTCTTTTTAACGTGGTTGCAGATGTTTTTACTAGAATGTTGGAAAAAGCTTCTGAAGCTGGTTTCATTAGTTCAAAGTATGCATATGATACACTTTTGTTTGTGCAAAATAATATAGAACATGCTAAGAACTTGAAATGGTTGTTGTCTGTCTTTGAACAGTTGTCTGGTTCGAGAATAAATTTTCACAAGTGTGATTTGGTCCCTATCCATGTAAATGAAGATGATGTCCCTACTTTTTCTCAAACTTTTGGTTGTAAAGTTGGTAGATTGCCTACGAAATACCTAGGTGTTCCCCTGCATTATGGTAATCATAGAAAAGAAGATTTACAACCAGTGGTAGATAAGATCATTAAAAGGGTTGCTGGTTGGAGGGTCTGGCTCCTTTCCTATGGAGATAGACCCACCCATTCTAATTAAGGCCTGCAAGGCTAGCATCCCCATTTATCTTCTCTCAGTGATTAAATTCCCCAAATGGGCAACTACCTTGATTAACTCCCATATGGTTCATTGCATGTGGGACAACTGAGGGGCATTTTAAATACCATTTGCCTAATTGGGGGCTAGTTAGTCAGATTTTTTTTTTGGAGATCTAGGCATTCCTAATATAAGGGATCTGAATATCTGCTTGTTAACTTCCTGGATTTGGAGGTATAATGTAGGCAGTGACAAACTTTGGAAGATAGTCACTGACTTTAAATATGAATCTGATGGAGTTAAGGGATCTGGTTGCTTTCTAAGAATAAATTACTTACTAGAGATAACCTTAATGTGAGACAATGTGTTACAGATTTGAGTCGCCTTTTCTGTTCTGAAAAAGAATCGATCCATCATCTGGTTTTTAGAATGTGTGGTTGCGAAGAATGTGTGGAGTGATATGTCAACTTTGTTGAAGGACGTTGGAACAAATTATGAACATATGGTGAGATGGTGGATTAGTGGTTCCAGGAATAAATCAACTAATATTATTTGTGCTGCAGTATGTTGGACAATCTGGAAACTGAGAAATGATTTACATTTTCAGAGAGCGAGATGGTCACCAATGCAGGAGGTCTAACGCAGAGTCTGCCGAACGCTAAAGAATTGGAAGCTGCTGTTCCCGGTCTCATAGTTGTCGAGGATGGAAGAATGTATTGGGACTTTGGAGCGGCTGGCTTCCTCAAGACAAAGGATCAGCTGGCAGTGAAGAAGATGAAGACTATGTTGCAGGGAAGCGAAGGCATGGAGACTACGTCGGCCGACTGGAGGGGCGACGCGGATGATCTCGGGGAAGCCCCTTCCTGAACCATAGTTTGCGCTGTGCTGTGACTTTGATGATGTAATTCTAGCTGCTTTTGATAGTTATGGTTGATCCCAAGACTGTAATCTGCCGGGTGGCACACAGCCTCCAAACAAAACTCTGTTATGCTTCGTTTTAAGTAAAATGGAGCAGGAGTGTCCCCCTTTTGCTCTAAAAGCTCTACAAGAACACAAATGCAGTAGGTGCTACAGTCTCAGACGGATTTACTTACATTAGTTATGCTGGCAATGATATGAATATTCCCGAAGCACCCCAAGCCCATTTTCGAACGTTGGGGTTTCTACTAACTGTTCTAGCGCTGCTCTGAATATTGTAAGCTATGCAATGTTCCTTACCTTGTGCTATTTATAGCCAAGTATTCTCATGTACTGCTCCGAATAACAAGAGGTCTACTTAGGAAAGAAAAATAGAATGGGTCACTCATTCAATTCTACTAGTAAGGTCACCGGAACATAATCGCCATTTGTTCGTGAGCCATGAATGTATGGGTGTGGATTTCATGGGACCGTGTCCAAATTCACATGGTTATGAGTATGAATATTATGTGTATATTTAAGAGAGCCCAATGGACAATATATATAGGGAGTATAAAGGGGTTGCCATATACAGATAAGAAAATACAAATAGAGTCCTATTTTAACACCCCCCCCTCCTCAAACTGATGGTGGATCACACACACTGAGTTTGTAGAGAAAATACAAATATTGTATCCTAGTCTGTGGCCTCGTGAAGAAGTCAGCAACCTGTAACTCTGATAGCACAAACTGTAAAGCAAGTACTCCCTCCTGCACCTGTGAGCGAGTGTATGAAGCATCCACACCAATGTGCTTGGTGAGCTCATGCTTCACTGGGTCCCGAGCAATACTGATAGCACATGTACTGTCAGACAAAAGAGTCGTAGGTCCCATCACAGGCACTCCAAAATATGCAAGTAGCCACCTCAACCAAGTAACCTCTGCTGTCACTGCTGACATAACTCTCAACTCAGCCTTTGCGCCGAACGAATCAGACCGCTTCTTAGTCTTCCAGGCAATCAGGGAGGAGCCAAGAAAAACACAGTAAGCAGAAAGAGAACGACGATCAGAAGGATCACTAGCCCAGGTCGCATCGGAGCACGCCTGAAGGTGTAGTGAGGTAGAGCTAGGGAAAAACAAACAACGAGAGATGGTCCCACGCAAGTAGCGAAGAACACGAAGAAGGTGACTGTAGTGAAGATGGGTAGGACGAGTCATGAACTGACTCAAGATATGAACAACATAAGCAATATCAGGACGAGTGCTCACAAGGTACACCAAACTCCTAACAAGATGGCGATATCGAGTAGGATCCTCAAGAAGATCACCATCAATGGCATGAAGCTGTAGGGATAGCTCCATAGGAGTCTCAGCGGTGTGAGTGTCAGTCAGACCAGACCGATCAAGAAGAAGCAGTGTCCTACCCCGAGATGAGATATGGACAAAAAGAGCAGGATCATGGGAACCGACAAAGGAAACCGACAAAGAGTAATCACCGAGGTAAAACACGCAAAACCGAGCACGAGGAGCCTGTTTGAGGCCATAAAGAGCACGACGAAGACGACATACCGTGCCCATCAGAATGTAATACCCGGTGGTGGTCGCATGTAGACCTCCTCATGTAAAACACCATTAAGGAAGGCATTCTTAACATCCGGTGAGAGATAGACCACCGTGATCGTAGCAACCGCAACAAGAGTGCTAGCAGTGGTCATATGGGCAACAGGGCAAAAGTCTCATCGTAGTCACGACAGTATTCTCTTTGAAAGCCACGAGCCACAAGGCGAGCCTTGTAGCGCTCGATAGTACCATCAGACCGAGTCTTAATCTTGTACACCCATTTGCACGTGATCGGACGAGCATGCACAAGTGTCGGTACAATATCCCAAGTCTTCGTACGTCAAAGAGCATCAAGCTCCTCTGCCATAGTGAGCTGCCACTTAGAATGAGGAGCAGCCTCACGATAAGAACTAGGCTCAGTGACAGAGAGAGCATGAGCTATCAGAGCAAATCCAAAACAATCAGGAGGTCGAAGGGATGTCCGATCACGAAGGACGTAACAAGGAGCATCATCAGAAGGATCAGATGTGGGTGGCGGCAAAACACCAGGAGAGGAGACTGGTGGAGGACAAGGACGCCTGGAGAAGTGAACACCAGAGAAACGAGACGGTGGTCTTTGCAGAACGAGAGACGGTCTTTGCAGGAGGCAAAGCACAGGGGCGAAGGTACAGAAGGAACCACTGGAGACAAGCCAGGGGAAGACTGTGATAGTGGAGAAATAGGTGAAGAGTCAGAAAGAGACAACCATGAAAATGACTCAACGGTGGCAGGAGGAGCCGAACCTCGATAGAAGAAAGGTCGAGATTCGTCAAAGACAACGTCTCGTGAAATCTCGATCCGCTGAGCGTATGATCCCAAAGAACGATAACCCTTATGCTCGAATCAGAATTCAAGAAACACACACTCAACTGACTGGGCCGATAGTTTAGTGTGTTCACGAGCCTACAGCAGAACAAAACAAGTACAGCCAAAAACACGAAGGTGAGTGTACTGGAGGGCTTGAGAGTAGAGACGTTCTATAGGACTAACACCCTTAAGAGCAGTGGAAGGCTACATATTGATGAGATATGCAGCCGTAGAAACAGCCTCAGCCCAGAACTATAGTGGAACGTGAGAGGCAAGGAGAAGAGTGCGGGCAGTTTCAATCAGATGACGATGTTTGCGCTTAGCAACCCCATTCTGAGCATGGGCACCAAGACAAGAAGACTGGTAAAGAGTGCCCTGTTCAAATAGAAACTGTCTAAAAGCGCCAGAACAGTACTCACCAGCAGAATCACAGCGAAAAGTACGGATGGGAGAATCAAACTGAGTACGAACCATCGTTGCAAAGCTATGATAGATCACAAGAAACTGACCACGATTAGATATAGAGAAAATCCTTGTAAAACGGGAATAATCATCAATGAAGATGACATAAGATTTATGCCTGCCTTTAGAGATAATAGGCGTAGGTCCCAATACATCTAAATGAACTAAATCAAAAGGGTGAGAAGACAAGGACTCACTAGAATGATAAGGAAGTTGGAGCTGCTTGCCTAGCTTACAACCCTGACAAAACATGGACGTGTCAACAGGAACATGTCCAAGAACACCCTGACGAACTAATGAAGAAAGACGAGACCCATACAAGTGACCTAAACGATGATGCCATCTGCAAAAAACTCCAGAGGTGGTGGTAGCGATGGCGATGGATGTAGAGGTGATAGGAGCAAGCAGAAGTGGGACGGAAGGTGGAGGCGGTCAAGAATGTAAAGACCTCGACGATCCCTACGGCGCTGCCGGCCCCAAGTACCGCCCCCTGCTTGGTCCCTGAACAAAACAGTGTGAAAGTTAAAACCAACCCTACAGCCGAGATCAGTGAGCTGACCCACTGAGAGAAGCTGCATGGTAAGCTGAGGAATCTGAGAAACAGTTGGAACAAAAAAGTCAGTCGACAAAAGAGTGCCCTGACTACTGACAGACAGAGGAGCACCGTCGGCTGTCTAAACTGAGATAGGAAAAACAGGAGGTCCTACTGAAGTGAGAGATGTGGAGTCTGGTGTCACGTGGAAAGAGGCACCAAAATCCAGAACCCAAGAAGTACCTAAAGGAGACGTCTGAGCTAGACTGGCGTAACTCGCCGAGCCGAGAGAGAGCCGAACTAGAGCCTAGCATAATCGCCGAGCAGAGTCACCTCGCCGAGAAGATCTCGACGGCTTGGTTTGTCCTCTGCCGAGGAAGGGCCTCCTCGCCTCCCTTGAGCGCCCAAATCCACGCGCTTTATTATTCTTTTTCACACCACACAACGCCGTAGTCGTGTCAAGTTCTTGCAATAATTGCATCGAACCCCGGTTGGTGCAAAAACAGAGCGTAAACAAACACCGTGGAGGGATCAGAGTCGGCGAAACCGCTGGTGTAGTCGAAGAAGAAGGGGTAGCAAGCAATAGGAATAAATCGTCTTTGCTAACCCACGCACAAGCTCCTTAGTGAGAAGCGTCGAAAGAGCCTCGGTGACTGTCGGTCGTGGTGAGCGGCTTAGTAGTTGAGCCCTGACAGGCTCAAACTCTGGGTGAAGACGGCAGATGAAGTCATAAAGGCGAAGGCGATCACGATCCGCCTTCTGCACTATATGACACTCCTGGCAGAGCGGAGAAGCCAGCTCGTCTAGCTGGCGCCAGAGACTGGCCAGGGCAAGAAAGAACTTGTCGACGGAGGAGTCCTCCTGGCGAAGCGTCTCCAACTCACGCTGAAGCGAAAAGAACTGAGCATCGTTGCTCTGTTGGTATCGCTCGCACAAGTAGTCCCAGATTTGACGAGTGGCACACAGACCAACAATGTCTGGCTGGATGGAGTCGTCGACACTGACCACCAGGATGGCTCGAACACGGGCCTCATCAGCACACCAGTGCTCAAAACCTTCTATGGCATACTGAAAGGCCTCATCCGCAGCATCGGCAGCAGCAATATCGGCCTCTGTCTCCTTCTTGGTGGCCTCATCTTCTGCAGGAGGTGCAGAAGTAGGCTGTCGGGGAGAAGGTTGGACTGGCGATGGCGGACAGGTTGGGCACCAGTGACATGTCCCTAGAGGCGAAGACCATCGAGCGTGATCTCCATGAGTGAAGATCACAACCTGTAGTTCATCCCATGAAGCTTAGTTCCCGAGAATGGGATCGTAGCTGATGGAACAGGTTCCCAGAGGCGGCATCGACGGCAAGACGATGACCAAGGCAACGGTTCTAACAGCGACGCCGACGGCGCGGCGGTTAGAACAACGTTCTTTCTTTCTTTTTCTTTTTTTTCTTTTTTTTGGCCGGCTAAAAAGAAAACCGAAAGTGGCCGGCTGGCCAGCTAAAAAGAAAACCAAACGGGCCGGCTAAAAAGAAACCGGCCTACTCGAGAGACCTACGGGGGAACTAGGTTTCCCCAGTCCTTCTCGGCGGCGTAGCGGCGGTGGAGAGGATCTTCCTCTGCGGTGGCGGCGGAGGAGTCCTCGGCAGCTCAGGCGGCGGCTCCAGTGGATCCAGCGGCGGCGGCACCAAGCACGGGCGGAGGGCCCAGTCACGAGAGCGACAACAGGCGATGTGGAGGCCGCGGTGGATCTGGCGTGTGGCGGGCTCCGGCGTTCGACGGCGGATCTGGCATGCGGCGGACTCCGGCATTCGATGGGCTTCAGCGGCGGCCGGAGACAACAACTAGGCGGGCGACGGCGACTGGGCAAGCGGCGTTGTCGGGCAATGACGGTGGCATCAGCGAAGCAGCTGGTTGTGGGCGCAACAACGACTTCAAGCGGCGGCGGTGCGGCCGAGAGCATGGTTTCATGGCGGCGTTCGGGCCGGACAGCGACCAAGCGGCGACGGCGTTGGGCGACAGTCGTCAGACGACGGGATTTGGCAGCGGAAAAGCTAGGTTAGTGCCCTAGCTCTGATACCATGTTATGAATATTGTGTGTATATTCAAGAGGGCCCAATGGGCAATATATATAGGGAGTACAAAGGGGTTGCCATATACAGATAAGAAAATACAAATAGAGTCCTATTCTAACAATGAGTATATTCTGGTCGTTGTGGATTATGTTTCTAAGTGGGGTTTTTAGCTCTACCATGCAAGAAAGCTAACGCCGAAGCATCATCAAACATGTTCGCAAATGTGATATTTCCTAGGTTTAGTGTTCCCAGATTTGTGATAAGTGATGGAGGATCTCATTTTATCGAAAGGTATTTTCGAAAAACCTTGCAAAAATACGGAGCCCAACTGCTTATCATCGCCAGACTAAGATTTGAGTTCAGCTGCGACTCTTACTAAATCTTAGAACTGGGGAAAGGTTGCTATCCGCTTGTGAAGTGGCAGTTTCTGTTGCTTAAATTGAAAATGGGGATGACCTCGGTTCGAAAAAAAAGCCCGTTGACTACGCATCAAACCACTAGACATCAACATCCAATTGTCACAAGAGAATTTAACAGGTTCTAAAGACAAGATTAAATACTTTAATAACCAATTGTAAAGCTTTAGTCGCAAAAATTGCCATCAATATGGTCCTCCATATATATGATCACAAAATACCAAAGAAATAGCGTCAGTGCCCGCATGGCAGCCAGTGCAACCCTGTGGATATCATGGGGATATGCTCACGATCTTAGGATGATGATACAATTGGAAATGGCGTTGAAGGTTTGTCGAAACACGCATTTTCGGCAAAGTTCTAAATCTTTGTCGAGCAGTGCGGTCGGGCCGTGACCAAAGACGGTCAGAGACCAGTTAGGCGGTCGACCGCAAATGGCTCTGCGGATCGACCAGATTTGACTTAAACATCGGCCAACTAGTGGCGATGATTGTTGGGTTAGGTCAAGTTTATGGGTTTTAGTGCATATGTGTTGCATGATGCATGTTTTGGCTAACGTGGGTCAAGTTGTGAAGAACTTGTTCCCGGATTCGATTTCTTTATCTATTGTTGTGCAGGTTGCTTGGGGTCAACGACGGTCAACGGTGAGGATGATCGGGACTAGGCTTGAGAGCTGAGGTCCAGAACGATCGGGGATGTCGGGTGAGGTCAATGGAGTCAAGCATGGCGCAAATTGGACAAAGGTGACCGAACGGGCAGTTCGGTGCAACGGGTTGGATCAAGCGGCTCGGGGTCGGTGCAAGTGCCATGGTGGTTTCGGTGGGAGCCGGATGGGAGAGACTTGCCGACATGAAGGGATCCGTTGATCAACCTACACGTGGCGAAGCATGAGGAGTGCTTCACGAAGATGAGACTCGGTCTTTGCAAAAAGATCGAGAATGATTATTTTGGTAATTTCACCTAAATACCTACTTGGTGACCTTTTGCCAACCCGCGGCGCAAGACGACGTATGGAGAAGCGGATTAGGTCAAGAGAAGATAAAGACGACGCTTTAAAATGCGTTCGTGAGTTAAACCCGTTTGTGTGTGGGCTTAACGGGTGCCCAATAGGAAAACTCTTCTAGAAGGTTTAGCCTCCACTATAAATAGAGGAGGGTGGTGGCTGCACCCCCTCAACCCTTTGCATTTTGAAAGCCATAGTTTGTTCTTTTAGGGTTTGAGGAGATTAGTGGGAGGTTAGGGTTCTAGAGAGTTGGATATGATTTCATGCTCATGTGTTGAGTCTTTGTCCTCCTAGATGGAGTAGCTGTAAACAAACATCATATCAAATCAATCCAAGGAAAGATTGCACAAGATGAGTCTTTTTGCGTTCTTCCTCTCTATCTTGTGATTTTGAAGCTTTCTTTGATCCGCGAGTTTTCTCTTGGTTTCTTGCCTTAATCTAGCTTGCTGTGACATGTGGGAATACTTCTAGGATCATCTTGATCATCAATCACCCACGAGCAAGTCTCTAGATCATATTTCGATTTTGACTCGGTTTTGGAGCAACCTTCGGTTAAACGGAAAAAGATAGGAACTTTGGCATAGATCTACATGATACTTAATTGAAATTGGTTCCTAATATCCTAGAGAAGGTGTGTCTCAAGTTTAGTATGGTTTGGAGTCACGGATCAAAAGTTAGACCAATTTGTGTTTTGGTTTTCGGGCTGTCTGTCCTGTTCATCGGGTGGCCGGTCAGACCGCATATCAGGCACCGGTCAGACCGCACGCGTGTAGGATCAAGGATAACTGACTAGAGGGGGTGAATAAGAGGTTTTTAAACTTTTTGACAATTTAACAATTTATGCTAATTAAGAACTATGTCTAAACTAGATACAATTCTAGCTAAGCAAATCAACACAAGATAAATGTTAGAATTGTAAATGCGAAATAAGTAAAGACAAGAAATAACCACAAGACAAAGGACTTTTTCCCGTGGTATCGAAGACTTGCCAGTCTTCACTAGTCCACGTTGAGGAAGCTTGACAACTCAAGCTGTCTCCACAAATTAAGCCTTCCCTCGATCACTATGGCTGTTCTTCCTCCGCTCCGGAGATGGCGAACACCGAGCCACTCACTATTTTGCACTGGGCCTCTTCACAACCTTCTTGAAGAGATCACCGTGCTCCACCGCCAAGGCCGTCTAGGACTCCAAGAGTAATAAACCAATGACCTTCGCTTGACGGTGCTTCAAGTGCAATAGGATCAATCTAGAATGAATGTATGCACTTGAATTAGCTCAACTAACTCACAATGAATGCACAAGTGAATATGACGAGTTGAAGAGGTGCTCAAGGGCTCTATGGATGTTAAATGAGGAGTAGCTACATGTCCTTGAGCAGGTGAGGGGGTATTTATAACCTCCTCCAACAGTTATGACCGTTGGGGAGGAAATCCCCAATTTTCAGCGAAATGCGGTATGACCGCCAACTAAGGTGCGATACGACTGCGCCCATGTCAGAGCATAGTAACGGCTAGAATAGTTACATTAATTACTCTGACATAGCCGTTGAAAATCCCTGAGCGGTACGACCGCCAACCAAGTTGCGGTACTACCGCTCGATCCGGTCGTACCACACGAAGGAGCGGTACTACCGTTTGTAGGGTTTCTAACTTCACTAAAAAAGAGGAGCTCTCTGGAAAAATTGAACTGCCACATAGAATTCGGTACGACTGCTGAGCGGTACTACCATTTCTAAAGTGCCGTACAACCAATTAACAAGGAGAGCTTCGAACCAAAAATACACCTCTCCTGTTTTTATCCAACCGCCAACTAGAAATCGGAATGACCACAATGCGGTAGTACCAAGCATGAGCAGATCAGACAAGCATTAGCCTTCGATTGGCGAGAGGCTTTCAAAACACGGTAATACCCCAAGTGATGCACGGTCATACCGCTTTAAGCGGTACTACCGCCAGTTAGCCTCTAGTACTACCGATTGCTGACAAAAGCACTTAGAGCTTTCAAAATCAAAATCAAATTCAAATTCAAATGCATGCATGATCCTAAATTGATCCAATTGGCACAAGAACATGCTATCAAGCTACTAGTCATGATCCATCTTAATAGTACAACATTTAACCTATAATCTGGTCTTCCAACCATTCTCCTCAGACCGATAAAATATAAAAAGGATCCTAGACTACTTGTACCTTGTCTTTGAACCATGTAGATCTTCATTGAATCCTTTAGCACGCATCTTTACATGATCAAACACACCATTGGGACTTAACCTTGTTAATACTCAATGAACACGTTAATCCCATATTCACATATTATCATTAATTACCAAAACCATTTTTAGGGACCTAGATGCTTTCAACGCGGTCACCAAGATTTCACTGCGGTCGAGACCGCCCACCGGTCGATCAAGATAATTGCCGCCGGTCGGGCCCGAGCTGGGTCGAACCGCATGATTGCCGTTGGCCAGACGACACCTCTCATTAGGGTTTGAGTTTTCGGTCTTTTCCTTCGGGGTTTTTGATTGGATTCAATACAAGTCTTTCGCTATGCTTGTATATTGATCTTCATAGCTTCCATAGCTATTGGAGTGAAATTAGTATTGAATTTGATCAAGGAGAAAAAGTGATCATGCTCTTATTCACCCCCCCTTTAGTCGCCTTTTCGGTCCAACAAGTGGTATCAGAGCCCGGTTAGTTCAATCTTGATCTTAACCGGTCACTGAACTTGGCGATGGAGAAGTACTCCACCAAGCCGCATATCTTCGATGGGCTCGACTATGCCTATTGGAAGAATCGCATGCGTGTCTTCCTTCAGAGCGAAGGACAAGCCATATGGGAGGTGGTTCGAGCTCCGCTCGTTTTGCCCGAGGTTGCTACGCCAGCTTCAGCGGCCCTCTTGGCTAACAACCATAAGGTAAAGAACCTCCTATATGCTGGGCTTGGTAGACAGGAGTACGAGAGGATTTGCAACATTGAGACAGCACACGAGATTTGGTACACCCTCAAAACCTACCATGAGGGATCGTCCCAAATCAAGCAAGTGCGCTAGACGGTCTACAAGCGAGAGTATAACAAGTTCGAGATGCGTCCTGACGAGAGCATCGATGACGTTTTTACTCGCTTTAATAAGGTGATCAATCAGATGAGAGCTCTAGACATTGAGTACTCTCAATCTGAGAATGCCACCCACCTCTTGGTTGCAATCAACACCAAGAAGTGGGAGATGAAGGCTACTGCCATTGAGGAGAACGTCGATCTCTCTAGTCTCACTTTGGAGCTGCTCTACAGCAAGCTCAAGACTCATGAGATTAAGAGAGGTAGTCTTCCTAAGAAGGATAACATGGCTTTGGTGGCTGATCCTGTTAAAAGAACTTCAGATGGTTCTTCTGAGTCTTCTTCTGGATTTTCTCTTGCATGTTTGTTTGCAATTCATGAAGAGGAGTTTGAGAGTATGCATGAGGCCGAGTTAGCTCTTTTAGCCAAAAAGGTCACACGGGCCTATAACAATATGAGAAATAGGAAGAGAGGCGGCCCTGTGACATGCTATGAGTGTGGAGAGCTTTACCATATTCGGGCAAACTGCCCCAAGCTAAAGGGGAAGGGCAACCACAAGGATGAGAAGGTTGCCTGGAAGAAGCCTGAAGGGAACAAGCTCAAGTATGATGCTGCCAAGCTCATGAAGGCCGCTCACCAGGTCCTTGCCGCTTTTGGAGAGCAATCCATGAGCGATGTGGACTCCGGGAGTGAGGAGGATAAGGAGGAGGAGCTTCCTCAAGATAAGAAGAAAGGGAAGGCCAAGGACTTCACTGGCATGTGCTTCATAGCCGACTCCGTCGACACCGATGATAACGATGAGGTACCTCCATCCTATGATGTCCTTTCTGCTAGATGCGATAACATGTTTGAGCAACTCATGAGTCAGAATAAGGCCTTAGAGTTTTCCATGGCTAGGAACAAGGACTTAGAGTCACAAGTAGAAAATTTGACATTAGAACTTGTGAATGCTAAGAGTCTTGATGCTGATGAATGTTCATCCTGCCATGCTTTACACTCTGAACTGTTTAAACTGCAAACTGCTCATGATATTGCCTTGCACCAACTAGAGAATGCTAGAACTGAATTAATTGAAGTCAAATCTGCTCCTTATGAAAAATGCTTAGAGTCTAACAATTTGGTTGCTTCTGATAAGACTGAGTCTAGCTTTTGCTCTTTCTGCTTAGAACGTGAACATGAAGTGAAAGACATAATAGAAGCAGTTAGAGTTAAGTTTGCCAAGCTTAAGAACAAAATTGATTCTAATCCTTGTGCCTCATGTGCGGTCTTTAAGCTTGAAGTTGCTTTCCTCAAGGAGAAACATGCTAGGGCCATTAAGGCCAAACCTTGTGAATCATGTGCTAATCTTGAAAAAGAGAATGCTTATATTAAGGATACACTAGAAAAATTCTCTAATGGTGAAAAACAGTTAAACATGATTCCGGACAAGTCTAAAACTCCTTTTAAGAAGCAAGGTTTAGTATACAACTCTACCCAGGACCAATCCAAGCCTAATGTCATTCAAGTCTTAGAAAAAGGCTTAGTTGAATTCAAAACCCAACCTGCAAAAATAATTTTCAAATCTACAGGTTTTGCCCAACCATCTTTTGAGCCAAAAGGTGCTTCTCCCATTGGTACCAAGTACCATTGCACCTATTGCAAGAAAGATGGGCATTTGGTTGAGTTTTGTTGGCGTAGGTTAAAAAATGCTAAGAAAAATCTTACTAGAATTTCATCTCATCAACCTAGAGCTTTTATGAGACTAGTTCATTTAGAAAAGAAGAAACCTGGCCTAGGATTTGTTTCACATGTCCATCATCATCATGTTCCTAGACAGGATGCTTCTCATGTTCGTGTTACCATTGCTCATGATAGAAACTCAAGTAGGATCAAGGTTAACAACTCTGCTTTACATACTGCTTGCAGACATGTGTCTCAGTACTGGGTTCCCAAGTCTTGTTTAACTAACTTGATGTTGAGACACATCGATCTTTGTACCTTGATCTCGGGATTACTGCGGAAGGGGAAGAACACATGGTTCATCGACTCGGTGTTCACGCCCACATGACCGGACATGCAAAATGGTTCACCTCCTTCACTTGGCGCGTGGTGATGATTTCATCACCTTTGGAGATGATACACAAAGGCGAATTGAAGGAACGAGATCGTCGGGGTGAGCGACAAATTCATCTGAAGGGCGTCGCTCTTGTGGACAAGCTAAGGTACAACTTGCTTTACGTCTTCTGACTTCTTGATGATGGCTATGAGACTAGATTTAAGAAGAATGCTTGTCGGGTGCTTGATTCAGCTAGTGAGCTCGTTTTTGGGATTTCTAGAGTTGATAGGATCTTTGGAGCTGATTTTTCTGAATCTCTTGCTGGATCTCTCAAATGTTTGATTGCATCTTCTTCTGAGGTTTGGCTTTGACACCGACGTTTGGGGCACATTGGTTTTGATCATCTGACGCGAGTTAGCGGCCTCGATCTCATGAGAGGTTTGCCCAAACTCAAGGCCGTCAAGGATGCTGTAAGTGCGCCCTATAGGCATGGCAAGCAAGTTGCCGCCTCACACTCTTCATTGACTATGGTCATGACTGACGGACCAGGACAGTTGCTTCATATGGATAATTGGTCCTACTAGGGTTCGGTCAGTCGGTGGCAAATGGTATATTCTTGTCATAGTCGATGATTTTTTGAGATATTCTTGGGTGTTCTTTCTTGCTTCGAAGGATGAGGCTTTTGATCACTATCATGATCTTGTTCTTTGTTTGGCTTCTGAAATTCCTAGTGCCCTAAGAGCGATTCGTAGTGACAAATGGTACGGAGTTCAAGAATACTTCTTTTGCCTCTTTTTGTGCTGAGCGTGGCATTGAGCATCAGTTCTCTTCTCCACACGTCCCTCAACAAAATGGCGTTGTGGAAAGGAAGAACAGAACCTTAGTCGAGATGGCTAGGACGATGCTAGATAAGTATAGCACACCGAGGATGTTTTGGGCCGAGGCTATTGCTACAGCTTGCCATATTGCTAATCATGTCTTCTTGAGACCTTCTTCGGGCAAGACTTCTTATGAGGTTCGCTTTGGTAGAAAACTCTCTGTCTCTCATTTTCGAGTCTTTGGATCAAAGTGTTTTATTCTCAAGACAGGAAACCTAGATAAATTTGAGTCAGGAACTTTTGATGGTTTATTTCTAGGTTATCTTGCACATTCGAGGGGTTTTCGGGTTTTTAATGTTGAAACTAACGTTGTTCAGGAGACATGCAATGTCACTTTTGATGAGACTAGCCTAGTGCTAGATCGGACATTTCGGTGATTCACGGTGTGGAGAGTATCTTTGTAGAGGAAGATGATGATGAGGTCGATAATGCTCTTCCACCTATTGCTGATGCTCCTGGCCCAGCTCCAGAACCTGCTTCAACTACTTCACCTTCAGTTGAGGCTCCTGCTACATCTCCATCATCAGCAGTACCTGCGGAGGTCGAAGAGATGCTTTCTCCACCAGGCGCTCCACTTCACATTCAGCGGCACCACCCTCCGGATCAAATTATTGGTGAGCTTCATGAGCGAGTCACTCGCTCCAGGTATCATGATCCGAGTCTCTACTCCCATTCTGCATTTGTTGCTTCTTTTGAACCCCCGTGATATATCATATGTTTTATCTGATTCTAGCTGGGTCAATGCCATGCATGAGGAGTTAGAGAATTTTGAGAGAAATAAGGTCCGGAACCTAGTAGAGCCTCCTAGTGGTCATAATGTGATAGGAACCGTTGGGTGTTCAAAATAAATAAAATGAGGATGGTTACGTGGTAGAAACAAGGCTAGGTTGGTAGCTCGGGGCTTTAGCCAAGTTGATCGGTTAGACTTTGATGAGACTTTCGCTCCTGTTGCTAGATTAGAAGCCATTCACATTCTGCTTGCATTTGCTGCGTCTAAGGGTTTTACGTTGTATCAAATGGATGTCAAGAGTGCTTTTCTGAATGGTTTCATAGAGGAGGAAGTGTATGTTAGAAAACCCTCGGGCTTTGAGAATCCCAAGCATCCAAGCCATGTTTTCAAGCTACCCAAAGCCTTGTATGATCTTAAGCAAGCCCCTAGAGCTTGGTATGAAAGACTTAAGACCTTCTTGCTTAAGAATGATTTTGAGATGGGAAAGGTAGACGATACTCTTTTCATTCTTAGGTATGGCAGTGACTTCTTGCTTGCTCAGATTTATGTAGATGATATTATCTTCGGTGGTTCTTCTCATGCTCTTGTTCCAGTTTTTCTGAGACCATGTCTAGGGAATTTGAGATGAGCATGATGGGAGAGCTCAACTACTTTCCGGGGCTTCGAATCAAGCAATGCAAGGAAGGGATCTTCATCCATCAAACGAAGTATACCAAGGATTTGCTCAAGCATTTTGAGATGGGTGACTGCAAGCCGATTGCCACTCCCATAGCGACTTCAACTGTTT
Source organism: Phyllostachys edulis (assembly GCA_036346405.1). Lineage (NCBI taxonomy): Eukaryota > Viridiplantae > Streptophyta > Magnoliopsida > Poales > Poaceae > Phyllostachys > Phyllostachys edulis. The sequence goes on from JAYEVD010000326.1 coordinate 77,716, forward strand.
TGGATCCAGATGAGGAAGAAGAAGCCGTGGATCAATGCGAGTACCGCAGCATGATTGGCTTCCTCCTCTACCTGATGGCCTCAAGACCGGACATCCACTTCGCGGTCTGCCTCTGCGCGAGGTTTCAGGTGTCTCCGAGGACTTCACATGGCCAAGCCATCAAGCGCATTTTCAGGTACCTTCACTCTACCCTTCTATATAGCATTTGATATTCTTGCTCTTCTTCCTTGTCCATTCGTGGGTTTTCTGATTCTGATTTTACGAGCTATCGCTAGATAGGAAGAGTACCTCTGGCACATGTCATTTCTTAGGCACTTCTCTTGTCTCTTTTTCTTCTAGGAAGCAGTCCTCTGTTGCATAATCCACTGCTGAAGCTGAATATGTAGCTGCTGCTAGTTGCTGTAGTCAGATTCTATGGATGGTGTCCACTCTTAAAGATTTTGGGTTAAATTTTGCTAGTGTTCCTCTTTTCTGCGATAACACTTCTACCATTAATATTGCTAAGAACCCAGTGCAACATTCTAGGACCAAGCACATAGACATTCGCTATCACTTCCTTAGAGACCATGTAGAGAAGGGTGATATTGTGCTACATTTTGTGGAGTCCGAGGCTCAGTTAGCTGATATCCTCACCAAGCCTTTAGATCCAGCAAGGTTTGCCACCTTGAGGAGTGAGTTAGGGGTGATTTATTCCTATGGGTTGGTTTGAGGGGGAGTTGGTTTTTTTCTGAGCTTTCCTTATTCATTTGATCTTTTCTTGATCTTCTTTTGAACTTTTTGATCTTTTTAGACTTTTTGAGTTTTTCTTGCATCTCATTGTATCATATTGCATTCATATGAAAATCACAAAAAGATGCATTGTAATATTAACTTTTCTGCTTATCTTTTAATTGATGAAGCTTTGCTTATTACCCTCTTGAGCTTTAGTATTTCCATTCTTGCTCAATGTCATGTCTAGTTCCTTGACTTGCTAGAATTATCATGATTTCACATGTGTAGCTAAGTATTTGCTAAGTGAGCTAGAACTTTAAGACAGCTTGAACTAAAAATTGCAATTTGCGGATGTTTTAGCTACTTGCGCAATTAGTGCTCCTTTTGTAACATTGGCCCTATCAAAATTGCTTTGTTATCTCTTGAATATAAAATTGATCATCACTTGAGCTTCTTGTTCTTCTGAGAATCTAAAAACTGTTGTTGTGCAAAATGAAAAATCAAGATTGTCATGTGGTTAAATTGTGCCAAACTACTCTCACGAGACTGCATGTCCAAGACAAGAACTTGGAGATAGTTTGATGATCCAGATGATCTCATGGGGACTGCTTGTCAAAATTGACATGAACCTCAAGATTTGTCGCCCTGGTTGAAGCTTAGAAAGAGTTTGTAGATGGCTCCTAGTCTAGGATCTTCTTCACTAAGATGGACCTTTAATCAACTTTTGGCTAAAGCTTAGGAAGAGTTTATGGATGGCTCCTAGTCCAGGATCTTCTTCACTAAGATAGGCCTTTTTATCAACTTCAATATTCATTGCAAATGAAAACTGTTGAAAAAATAGGTGTTTGAGCTAAATTGAGCAAAATGATTCATTTCAGGACCTGTTTGTCTCTTAAGTGGTCTTTGCTAGCTTTTTGATCTCACATTGACATTCTGGCATGGCCATTATCACTTTAGGATCCCTGTTGGTGAACTTGCTAGATTTGAAGCTTTGCTTAAATTGTTAAAAAAAAATTCATCGCTTTATATTGAGCCTTCTAGCTTAGCTTTGTTATGTATGTCTTAACATGATCTTGCTAGTGCTTTTCAGGCTTGATATGCTTTGTGTGATAATAGAAATGCTAGCTTGTTCTTTTGGGTAATCTCCAAAGCTTCTTGTACTCAAAATTGAAAAAAAAATGAAGCCACTCCATTGCATTTCACGATGCTCAATCTTATGCTTTTTCCTTAATTCTGCATTTGTCATCTCGGACGAGAGGAAGGCGTGATTCCTTGATGACTCCAATGTCAAAGGGGAGAAAAAGTAACAAAAATGTTAAAGAGGGGAACTCTTTGGAGAAAAAGCGAGAAAATAAAATTTTCTTGAAAAATGATGATCATAGTGAGGGAGCATCTCATTTGCATTCTTTTGATCCTATTGCTATTTACGAACTTGAATTGCAATTCTTGGAACCTCACAATGATCAAAGGTCAATTTGAACAATTGTTCTTTCATGTGAACCTCAAGTGAGAATTTTGGATTTACTGGAATTTTGAAGCTTTCTTGCTTTCTTTTGCTCATTCTCACTTGCCTATACTAATCTGAAGCTAACTTGGTCAGTTCCTTTGCTTTCTCTTGCATTTGAACCAAGTTGTGCCTTTGCACGAAAATGTGAGTATTTTAATTCGCAAACCTCAAATCTTACATTTTTGGGAAATTGCCAATGTGTTCATCAAGGGGGAGATTGAGGATATCATGGGGATATGCTCACGATCTTAGGATGATGATACAATTGGCAATGGCGTTGAAGGTTTGTCGAAACACACGCGGGCGAAGTTCTAAATCTTTGTCGAGCAGTCTTGATCGGGCCGTGAAAGACCGGTCGAGACCGCCAAGGGCGGTCGAATAGAAGGTCACGATCGGGTCGAACCGGCCAGGCGGTCGGGGCCGACAAATGGCCGTGGTTTGACCGGTTGACTTAAACATCGCCAACCGGTGGCGATGATTGTTGGGTTAGGTCAAGTTCATGGGTTTGATGCATATGTGTTGCATGATGCATGTTTTGGCTAATATGGGTCAAGTTATGAAGAACTTGTTCCCAGATTCGATTTCTTTGTCTATTGTTGTGCAGGTTCCTTGGGGTCAACGACGGTCAACGGCGAGGATGATCGGGACTAGGCTTGAGAGCTGAGGTCCAAAACGATCAGGGATGCCGGGTGAGGTCAATGGAGTCAAGCATGGCGCAAATTGGACAAAGGTGACCGAACGGGCAGTTCGGTACGACGGGTTGGATCAAGCGGTGCGAGGGTCGGTACAAGTGCCATGGTGGTTTCGGTGGGAGCCAGATGGGAGAGACTTGCCGATATGAAGAGAGCCGTTGATCAACTTACACGTGGTGAATCATGAGGAGTGCTTCACGAAGATGGGACTCGGTCTTTGCAAAAAGATCGAGAAGGGGTATTTTGGTAATTTCACCTAAATACCGCCTTGGTGACCTTTTGCCAACCCGCGGTGCAAGACGACGTATGGAGAAGTGGATTAGGTTAAGAGGAGATGAAGACGACGCTTTAAAATGCGTGCATGAGTTAAACCCATTTGTGGGTGGGCTTAACGGGTGCCCAATAGGAATACTCTTCTAGAAGGTTTAGCCTCCACTATAAATAGAGGAGGGTGGTGGCTGCACCCCCTCAACCCTTTGCATTTTGAAAACCCTAGTTTGTTCTTTTAGGGTTTGAGGAGATTAGTGGGAGGTTAGGGTTCTAGAGAGTTTGATTTGATTTCGTGCTCATGTGTTGAGTCTTTGTCCTCCTAGATGGAGTGGCTATAAACCAACATCATATCAAATCAATCCAAGGAAAGATTGCACAAAATGAGTCTCTTTGCGTTCTTCCTCTCTATCTTGTGATTTTGAAGCATTCTTTGATCCGTGAGTTTTCTCTTGGTTTCTTGCCTTAATCAAGTTTGGAACTTGGTTGATGCACCTAATGGTAGTAAGACCATTGAGTGCAAGTGGATTTTTAAGAAAAAGATAGATATGGATGGAAATGTTCACATTCATAAGGCACGACTGGTTGCGAAGGGTTTCAGACAAATTCAAGGTGTTGATTATGATGAAACCTTCTCTCCTGTCGCGATGTTTAAGTCTATTCGGATCATTCTAGATATTGCTACATATTTCGACTATGAGATATGGCAAGTGGATGTCAAAATGGCTTTCCTTAATGGAAACCTAAGTGAGGATATGTACATGACACAACCTGAGGGTTTTGTCGATCCAAAGGAAGCTAGTAAGGTATGCAAGCTTAATAAATCCATCTATGGATTGAAGCAAGCATCTCGGAGTTGGAACATTCGTTTTGATGATGTGGTCAAAGGGTTTGACTTCATCAAGAATGAAGAAGAACCTTGTGTTTACAAAAGGGTTAGTGGGAGCAAGCTTGTGTTTCTGATCTTGTATGTAGATGACATACTACTGGTCGGAAATGATATTCCAATGCTTGAATCTGTTAAAACTTCATTGAGAAATAGTTTCTCAATGAAAGATTTAAGAGATGCAGCATATATTCTTGGTATAAGGATCTATAGAGATAGATCTAAAAGGCTAATTGGATTAAGTCAGGATATGTACATAGACAAAGTGTTGAAACGGTTCAACTTACAAGATTCCAAGAAATGTTTCTTGCCCATGGCACATGGCATTAATCTTAGCAAGAGTCGATTGTCCTCGACCCCGATGAGTGAGACAAAATGAGTAGAATTCCATATGCTTGACAATTGGATCTATCATGTATGCCATGCTATGTACACGACCAGATGTATCATATGCTCTAAGTGTTAGAGCAGATACCAAGTCGATCCGGTGAAGGTCATCGACAAGATGAAAAATATCCTTAAGTACTTGAGAAGGACTAAGGATGCATTCCTAGTTTATGACGGTGATGAAGAACTTCGTTGTAAATGGTTACACCGATGCAAGCTTCCAAATCGGCGAGAGATGATTATCGTTATAATCTGGTTTTGTATTCATTTTGAATAGAGGAGCAGTGAGCTGGAAAAGTTCCAAGCAAGGGACGGTTGCTGATTCTACGACGGAGGCCGAGTACATTGCGGCTTCTAAAGCTGCAAAAGAATGTGTTTGGATAAGAAATTTCCTTGCTGAGTTGGGTGTGGTTCCGAGTGCCTCGAGTCCAATGGATCTCTATTGTGACAACAATAGAGCCATTGCGTAGGCTAAGGAACCTAGATCCCATCAGAAGTCCAAACATATACTCAGGCGTTATCATCTTATTCGCGAGTTAGTGAATAGAGGAGATGTTAAGATATGCAAAGTTCATACGGATTTAAATGTTGCTGATCCGTTGCAAAGCCTCTCACACAGCCCAAGCATGAGGCGCACACAAGAGCTATCGGTATTAGATGCCTAAATGATTGACTCTAGTGCAAGTGGGAGACTGTTGGAAATATACCCTAGAGGTAATCATAGAGATGATTATATTTCATTTTGTTCATAATATTGGATAATATGTTATCCTATTCCTTGAATGAATCATCAGTTATGAAGATTAACGAGTATGTGACTTGTTAGTGAAGCTCTTTTAACTTATGATGATGTCGTTCTAAATATATCCCTGGTCGAATGTCACTAGTCGGAACACTAGTGACTCTCATTCAAACACATGTATTGATTGATGACCATGTTTCACGGTCATGTATATAGGATATCGAATCAATAATGTGAACACATGTTAGAGAACATGGAGTTGGATTGACCCACCTTGAGACACTATTGAGATTGTTATGATTCTATGTGTCATTAGTTGGTCTCAAGTAATGATGATGTATAATCCTTAGACTTGAGATCAACATGGTTTCCTACATGTGTAATAGCACTCTTAGGGGTTGCCAATCGCTACTAAATGGCGGGTAGTTATAAAGGTAGCTTTGGGTATGCTATGAAACATGCAGAGGAATGTGACTGGTCGGATATGGGATTTGCCCCTCCTAACATAACAGGAGAGATGTCTCTGGGCCCCTCGTTGTGATCGGATAAAGAAAGTGCATGGCCATGCCACTAGTCGTCGAAGTGTTCGACCACGTGAAGTTATCCGACACTCGATTGAGAAAGTATTGAACAGTCCATGGATGACACCACATCTCACCTGGAGTTCAACTAGGCATCGTGAGGCAAAGGGAGAATACATGAGTAGGTTGTTTAGTTCAATCAGTTACAGACTGGTCGTATGGAGATACGAGCTGGTCGTAGACTGGTCGAACGTAATCACAAAATGGTCGTAACCTGGTCGTAAGGAGTTACGAACTGGTCGTAACCAAATACGAACTGGTCATATAGAGATAGGACCTGGTCGTAAGTGATGAGGACCTGGTCATAGATCATATTGCATTAAGGTTCATCCGATATAATTTGTGTGTATTCAGGAATTGTTATGTCCTGCTAGGAACCGCTAACGACTCGTGATCGGAAAGGGTTTCCGAGTCACAACTGACTACACATGAACCTACAGGGTCACACACTTAACGGGTTGAAACAAACCAAGACGGATACAATTAGTCAAGCGTATTCAAATAGGATCCGTCACGAGCTCTATATAAGGAGATGCATGAGGCTGTTTGGGGGAGACGAGTTAACGTGAGTTGCTCCACCGAAACCCTAGCCACCATCTTCTTGAGAGCTCTACTGTGCGACTTGGTGCTAACACACCGATGTACAGTTGTTCCTTCCCTGGACGTGTGGATACCGTAGAGGCGCTCTGCGATCATTTGTTGCGCTTTGAGGGCGATCGCGATCTTCATAAGGAATTGTAGAGGCTGCTGGAGGAGACGATCGACCACGACCACCGCATCGACTCGCGAGGACGCTGGACGATCGACTACAACCATTACATCGACGTGCTCTACGTTGGACCAAGCTGCTCCAACTCTTCTTCCGCTGCTCTGCGCGTCTAGTGGTAACGATCTGTGATCATTTACTTGCTTGGCTTCCTGGTATGCGTGGTAGAAATTTTGATTTGTAGCTATCGTAGCCTACCCGTATCCTAACACGCACCTCTCAGTAGGGTTTGAGTTTTGGGTCTTTTGCTTCAAGTTGTTGATTGGATTCAACACAAGTCTTCTGCTGTGCTTGTATATTGATCTTCATAGCTTCCATAGCTACTAGAGTGAAATTGGTATTGAATTTGATCAAGGTGAAAAAGTGATCGTGCTCCTATTTACCCCCCTCTAGTCGCCTTTTTAGTCCAACAAACCCCCTCCTCTTCTACCCGCGTTAATTCATGCCCTAGAGTTCTTTGAAGCAATCCCCTCACTCAATTTCAGTTTTGTTTCGCATGAGCCACCGCATTTCCTCTTCTCCTTCAGTCCCGGCCGACCTCCTCCGGCCTCTCTCTTGGTCTTGGTAAGCTCCCCATGCCCTGTTCACTCTCTTGTTCTTTCGATCGACCGATCGATCGAATCCTTCTTTTGATCGCTACGAGCGATCGAATCCTTCTTCGATCGCCAAGCGATCGAATCCTTCCTTTGACCACGTTGAGTAGTCGAATCCTTCTTTCGACAGCGTTGTGTAGTCGAATCCCTCCTTCCGACCAGGTAGTCGAACCTGTTGGACCCGGATTTCGCAATCCCGAATCCTCTGTGAAAGACAACATGCTATTCTCTAGATCGATGGGTGCACTCACGGATACATCATCAATCATTTCATACATGACATAAATTAAACCATTCATTAATTAACACATTAGAGTTTACATAGACCGATCGGTCGGTTTTACAATAAGGGCGAATAGGCCAAAGATTACATTACAAAAGTAGCGGGCGACAACGAAGCAAAGGGTGAGAGCACATCTCTCCACGAAAGCGACTATGAAACTCGTGTGCGTCGCGATATTACCCAAAACTCGAGATAATATAGAATGCACGCAAGCACCGACGGAGTCACCGGATGGGTGGCGAGACCTAGACTAAAAGAACTAAACTACTCCTCATCATCTCATGGGCCACTAACTTCTAGATCCTCGTAGTAGTCATAATCTCCGTGATTTCCTACTTCTGAGGGTTTTGGGGAAAAGAGCGAGGGTGAGCACAACTTCCATGCTCGCGAGCCAACACACACAAGATGTAGTAGTAATATATGTAAGGCTCAACAAGGATGGCTCGGGTTCTTTTGTTTGCTAAAGCAATATTTTCAATCATCATAATGACAAATTCCTATCACTTAGCATTTTAACCAAATTGCATTTTATTAAAGAGAGTAATTGTGCAATATTTATATCAGCAGAGGTTCCCTCCATCAGAAACTCTACCTTATGCTTATTTTGATTGGGGCTATCCCCACTTATTAACACCACTGAGCTTGACGGCTCAGGAAAATATAATCACAGGGCTAGGTGAGCCCACCACATTTTTCATTCCACCCACAAAGTTTTTTTTTAAATAGAACTAACTCTAGTAAGTTCTCATATCCGCCTTTGACCGTAGGCATGGCTATTTAAACAGTTTAGACTCTGCGGAGGTTATACACTGTACCCACAAGAGATAGTCAACTCGTAGCCCCACACGATTCCTTAGCCATGTGGTTGAGAGACCGTCACAGTAACCTTTCAAACTATCTCGCCCCTTCCATCATCTTACCCATATGGGTCGCGCTTGCGGTGGATCCCATAAGTTGTGCGGGATGTCGCCCCCACGACTAGTCATAGCAGACAACTTCACCCTTCCTTGGTGTCCCATTCAAGCTAGATCGTATCCACACTCGCATAATCTCATTACCTCTCTAGCGAGATGACTTTCAGGGTTCAACAAATTTACTAAGCCAAGTTACACTTTGCAGACTTATTGTTGTATTTGTTTTACACGGGAGGTCATGACAAGATTAAGTCCTTATGGTCATCTGGACGGTTCATTCTGCATACCATACATTCCTTGGGCTGCATTAGCACCCATCAACATACCATCCATCATGCCATCCGCCCAGACAGTAACAACAAGTTATTAGGGTTTTTGAGGAGCAAAAATACATCAACTCAACCATCTCAGATATTTACCTACAATGACTGCCCAAAACCACTTTCATGTTTAAAAGATGATGATTAGGACATTTAATGTCTCGGTACTTAAGCAAGACTAGCATGTCGCTTAAGTACAACCTATAACTAGTAATTACCACATAGTTACTAGGGTGACATGGCATAATAGATTCAATTGTCAAAGGATGGTACTATAATTAATTAATCATCAAATGGGTATTTAACTACATAAAGCTTTAACATACATTTGATTAAAGAATTTAAAGCATGAAATTTTGGTAATTTAAATGAATATAATTTACATAAAATGTAGGCTCAAAATGATCAATGTATCGACTCGCCTGGAGTAAAGGTAAGAGAGTCTTGATAACCTTGAGCTTGATCAAGTTGGAGATCTCCCGCGTCTTCAAACCTTAATCGGACGAACGTATCGGAAAAAGAACAGACAAGCAAACACAACAAATAAATAATAAAGGAATAATAAATGAACTCCAAATGAAATAAGACCAGTTCCATTAGCAAGATCTTGAATTTACAAAATTTTAGAAACAAATTTCATAATATTTGGAGTTATAACGGAGGAGAACAGAGCTTTCGAAGTTTGAATTTGAATTAAATCGGGAAAATAAAAAAGGGAAGAGAGAGTGACCAACTGACATGTGGGACCCATGAATAGTGCTTGGTCCATATGCATAGTGCATGGACCGGAGGTCAACATGCACTATGCATCGGTTCACGGTGCACCGGGTGCATACTGTGCGTGGGGCCCAATTGGCAGTCAAAGGAGGGGAGAATCCTGGGTGTTTTAATTAAGTGGCAGCCATTACATACTGTTCGTGGGCCCCAGCGGTAGTGAAACAAAATGGTGGTTAGGGCATCAATTAATGCGGCTAATCGCCGCTTTGCCTTAAATCCCGACCGGGATTCGGTCATTAAGCGCTCATGGCGTGTCTCTTGTTCCAAGGGTAGAGGCGGAGGCGGAGCTAAATCCTTGGCGCTTGGTGGCTAAGCACCAAAGCGGAGAGCTTGTGGTGAGGGAAGCCGATGATGTCGGTGCACAGTGAGGGATGGCCTTGGTGGCGAGATCAAGGCGGCGACGCACGGACTCAAAACAAGCCGGAGGTGGGGCGGCACTGGGTAAAAGGTGGGGAGCATGGGCAAGGGCACACCATGGTGAGCTTTAGGGACAAGAAAGGAAGGGTGGAGGGTGGAGGAGATCGTGAAGGAGAAGGTGTTGGCGGAGCCGAGGAAGACGGTCAAGTGGGGACACTTTGGTGGACTAGAACGCCGCTGAGGGGAAATACTCCTTAGCTCCAGAGGCTCTCGGTGTGGCGGCGTGGTGAAAAGCGGCCAGAGGTGACTTCGGTCGAAAGGGGAAGCGGCGATTCTTCTATGGACTTACCAGGGAGCAAGGGGGCGATGAGGGATGGCACAAAGGAGGTCTAGGGGCTTTTTATAGCCAGTCAAGGGGGGCGAAGAGCCATTGGGGGGCTCTGGTGCACGCGCAGCCCCGAGGGCGACATGGGCGGGTGATGTGCACCGCATCGGGACAAGGTAGAGGCAGGTGAACGCAGGGCTTCTTGTGAGGGGCGATGACTTGACGAGGGCGGTCGCGGTGCTAGGACGAGCAGGTGATGGGACAAGGCGGGGCTGCCTTGGTGCGGCCATGGTGTGTGTGCAGGGATGGTGCTGACGCCATGGCGGCTGAGCGGCGACTTGGGAGGCAGGCGGATGACGGAGGTGGCAGATCGGGTGGGAGCAAGAGCGCTTGCTAGGGTGGGTATGAGGCAAGGTGGCGTGTCTTCTCTTGTGGCAAAGAGAGCGCATCTGGCGTGGTGACTCTGGAGAGAAGAAGTAGTAGGGGGAAGAAGACAGGAGGATGGGAGTCGGGCTAGTGGGCCAGAAGGGAGGAGGGGAAGTGGGCCAAGGCCCAAGTGAGGTTACGGGCTGAGCCCAAGAAGAGGAGGGCAAAATTGAGAAAGGGGCCCAAATTCGAAAAGGTGAATTCAAATTCGAATTTTGAATTCGGGAATGGTAAAGAGGTCTGAAGCTCAATTTCAAATTCGACAACCTGTAGTCGAATCCCTCCTCCGACCAGATAGTCGAACCTCCTTCCAACCACCTGTAGTCGAATCCCTACTTCCGACCAGGTAGTCGAATCTCCATCCGACCACCTGTAGTCAAACCTTCTTTCGAGAGCTCGTTCTCCTTCGTTCGAGCTCCGATTTGAATGATTAAAATTTCTAAATTCATCTAAATTCAGTACCTTTCTTTTGTTTCTAGTTTGGTTCTTTTTGGATTTTATTTGGGGTTATTTTATTTATTCGGCTCTTTTCACACGGATAGATTCCAACATTTCCAAAGAGTTCTTGGACTCGACGACCTCGACCGAGGCATCTTAACTCTTCAACGAAGGCAAGTCGTAGACCTTATCGTACCTAGTTTATAAAATTATATTATTTTATATCAACATGCATGGCTAGTTGTATAAAAATGGTTTTGAGAGTAGTTAAATACCTACTTGGCAGTATGACTCCTTGAATAATTGCGAATGACATGTTGACACGTACCCTTGTGCACCACAGGTTGGGTAATCTTGGTTGGACATTATTGTGATACCAGCATGGGTGCGTATTATGCTTAGTCCTGCTTTAGTTATGCGATGGTGTGGATATCATGGGGATATGTGCACGTTCTTAGGATGATGTTACAATTGGCAATATCGTTAAAGGTTTGTCGAATCACGAGTTTTCGTCGAAGTTTGGAATCCTCTTGCTGATCATCGGCCAATCGGTGGCGATGAGTGTTGGGTTAGGTCAAGTTCATGGGTTTCATGGCATATGTGTTGCATGATGCATGTTTTGACTAATGTGGGTCAAGTTGTAAAGAACTTGTTCCCAGATTCGATTTCTTTGTCTATTGATGTGCAGGTTGCTTGGAGGTCAATGACGGTCAACGGCGAGGATGATCGGGACTAAACTTGGAAAGCTGAGGTCCAGAACGATCGGGGATGCCGGGTGAGGTCAATGGAGTCAAGCATGGTGCAAAAGGGACAAAGGTGACCGAACGGGCAGTTCGGTGCGACGGGTTCGATCAAGCGGCGCGGGGGTCGGTGCAAGTGCCATGGTGGTTTCGGTGGGAGCCGGATGGGAGAGACTTGCCGACATGAAGAGAGCCGCTGGATGAACCTACACGTGGCGAAGCATGGGAGGTGCTTCACGCAGTTGGGACTCGGTCTTTGCAAAAAGATCGAGAAGGGGTATTTTGGTAATTTTACCAAAATATCACCTTGGTGACCTTTTGCCAACTCACGACGCAAGATGAAGCGGATTAGGTCAAGAGGAGAAGATGGCGCTTTAAAAGGCGTGCGTATGTGACCCGTTTGTGTGTGGGCCTTAATGGGAGCCCATTAGGGTTCAATCTTCTAGAAGGTCTAAGCCTCCACTATAAAAATAGGAGGGAGGTGGCTGCACCCCCTCAACCCTTTCATTGCTTTTAAACCCTAGTTTTGCTTTTGTGCTTAGAGAGAGGATTAGTGGAGGTTAGGGTTCTAGAGAAATTGGATTTTAATTTTGTGCTCATGTATTGAGTCTTTGTCCTCCATTGATGGAGTGGCTGTAAACCAATACCATATCAAATCAATCCAAGGAAAGTTTCTCAAAGATGTGTCTCTTTGCTTTCCTTCTCTCTATTTGGTGATTTTGAAGCTTTCTTTGATCCGCAAGTTTTTTCTTGGTTTCTTGCCGTGATCTAACTTGCTGTGACATATGGGAACCCATCTAGGGTCATCTTGATCATCAATCACTCACGAGCAAGTCCTTAGATCATATTTCGGTTTTGACTCGATTTTGGAGTACACTTCGTTCAAACTGAAAAAGATAGGAACTTTGGCATTGATCTCTGTGATCTTTGATTGGAATAGGTTCCTAATATCTTAGAGAACGTGTGTCTCAAATTTCGTGGAGTTTGGCCTTACGAATCAAAAGTTAGATCAATTTGAGTTTTGATTTTCAGGCTGTCTGTGCTGTTCATCGTGTTTGCGGTCAGTCCGCGCTCCAGCCTCCGGTCAGTCCGCGGTGCGGTCAGTTCGAGCTTTGGCTGCCGGTTAGTTCGGACTCTGGTCAGTCCGTACTTTTGCCGCCGGTCAGTCCGGACCAGTGGTCAGTCCGAGCTTTTGCCGTCGGTTAGTCCGGCCCTCTGGATTTGAGTCTGTGATTTCCTGTTTTGGTCTTTTGCCTTGGGGATTTTGGATTGGATTCAATACTAGTCTTTCGCTATACTGGTATATTGATCTTCATAGCTTCTATAGCTATTGGAGTGAAATTTGTGTTGAATCCATCCTTTGTGAAAAAGAGAGCGTGCTCCTATTCACCCCCCCTCTAGTCGCCTTTTCGGTCCAACAAGTGGTATCAGAGCCCGGTTAGTTCAATCTTGATCTTAACAGGTCCTTCGAACTTGACGATGGATAAGTACTCGACTAAGCCGCATGTCTTCATGGGCTCGACTATGCCTATTGGAAGAATCGCATGCGAGTCTTCCTTGAGAGCGAAGGACAAGCTATATAGGAGGTTGTTCAAGCCCGCTCATTTTGGCTGAAGTTGCTACGTCGGCTTAGTAGCCCTCTCGCTAACAACAACAAGGCAAAGAACCTTCTATATCTTTGGGCTTGGTAGGCGAGTACGATAGGATTTGCAACCTTGCGACCGCACATGAGATTTGGCACATCCTCGAAACTTACCATGAGGATCGCCCGGATCAAGCAAGTGCGCTAGGCGGTCTACAAGCGAGAGTACAACAAATTCAAAATGCGTCCTGGCGAGAGAATCGATGACGTTTTTACTCGCTTCAACAAGGTTATCAATCAGATGAGAGCTGTTGACATTGAGTACTCTCAATCTGAGAATGCCACCCACCTCTTAGCTGCAATCAACACCAAGGAGTGGGAGATAAAGGCAACTGCCATAGAGGAGAACGTCGAGCTCTCTAGTCTCACTTTGGAGCTGCTTTATAGCAAGCTAAAAACTCATGAGATCAAGAGAGGCAGTCATCCTAAGAAAGATAACATGGCTTTGGTAGCTGATCCTTTGAAAAGAACTTCTGATGGTTCTTCTGAGTCTTCTTCTGGATTTTCTCTTGCGTGTTTATCTGCTATTCAAGAAGAACAGTTTGAGAGTCTTCCTAAAGCTGATTTAGCTCTTTTAGCTAAGAAAGTCACACGGGCATATAACAATGTTAGAAACAGAAAGAGAGGGCCCTGTGATGTGCTATGAGTGTGGAGAGCTATATCACATCCGGGCAAACTGCCCCAAGCTGAAAGGTAAGGGCAATTGCAAGGATGAGAAGCCTGCCTGGAAGAAGCCTCAAGGGGGCAAGCCTAAGTATGATGCTGCCAAGCTCATGAAGGCTGCTCACCGGGTCTTTGCCGCTTTTGGAGAGCAATCCATGAGCGATGTGGACTCTGGGAGCGAGGAGCACAAGGAGGAGGAGGAGCTCCCTCAAGACAAGAAGGGGAAGGCCAAGGACTTCACCGGCATGTGCTTCATGGCCGACTTCGTTGACGCCGATGACGACGATGAGGTACCTCTCTCCTATGATGTTCTTTCTGCTAGATGCGATAACATGTATGAGCAATTACTTAGTCAGGATAAGGCTTTAGAGTTCACCATGGCTAGAAACAAGGATCTAGAGTCACAAGTCAAGAATTTTAAATTAGAGCTTGTGAATGCTAAGAGTCTAGATGTTGATGAATGTTCATCCGACATGCTTTGCACTCGAACTGCCTAAGCGCAATCTGGTCATGATATTGCTTTACATCAACTTGAAAATGTTAGAACCGAGCTAATTGATGTCAAATCTGCTCCCTATGAAAAATGCTTAGAGTCTAGCAAGTTGGATGCTACGGTAATGTTAAATCTAGCTTTTGCACTTTCGCTTAGAATGTGAACATGAAGTTAAGGACATTCTAGAAAGCAGTTAGAGCAAAATATGCCAAGCTTAAGAATACAATTGAATCCATGCCTTGTGCCTCATGTGCAGCCTATAAGCTTGAAGTTGCTTTTCTTAAGGAGAAACATGCTAGAGCCGTTAACGCCAAGAATTGTGAGTCATGTATTGATATTGGAAAAGAGAATGCATATCTCAAGAATACTTTAGAAAGATTCTCTAATGGTGAAAAACAGTTAAACATGATTCTAGAAAGTCTAAAACTCCTTTTAAGAAGCAAGGGTTAGGATACAACTCAGCCCAGGACAAATCCAAGCCTAATGTCATTGAGGTCTTGGAAAATAAGCTTAGTTGAATTCAAAACCCAACTCGCAAAAAACTGTTTTTAAATCTGCAGGGTTTGTCCAACCTTCTTTTGAGGCAAAAGGTGCTTCTCTCAGTGGTACAAAATACCATTGCACCTATTGCAAGAAGAGTGGACATTTGGTTCAGTTTTGTTGGCGTAGGTTGAGGAACGCTAAGCAAAATATTGCTAGAATGTCATCTAATCAACCTAGAGCTTTTATAAGACATGGTCATTTAGAAAACAAGAAACCTGGACTAGGATTTATTGCATATGCTCATCATGTTCCTAGACAAGATGCATCTCATGTTAAAGTAACCATTGCTCATAATAGAACTGCTAATAAGATCAAGGATAGCACTTACGCTTTGCATACTACTCATAAACGTGTGTCTCGAAGATGGGTTCCCAAGTCGATTTTAACTAACTTGAGATTGAGATACACCGTTCTTCTGTTCCTTGATTTTCAGGATTACCACGGAAGGGGGAAGAACACATGGTTTGTCAACTCTGGTTATTCACGCCACATGACCAGAGACTCAAGATGGTTCACCTCCTTCACGCGGTCGACGGTGATGACTTCATCACCCGGAGATGATACACAAGGGTGCATTGAAGGAACTGGATTGATCGGGGTGAGCGACAAGTTCATTCTTAAGGATGTCGCTCTTGTATCCAAGCTAAGGTACAATCTCCTTTCGTCTCCTGACTTCTCGATGATGGCTATGAGACTAGATTTAAGAAGAACTTTGTCGTGTGCTTGATTCTTTTGGTGAGCTCGTTTTGGGATTTCTAGAGTTGGTAGAATTTTTGGAGCTGATTTTTTCAATATCTTGCGAATCCCTTAAGTGCTTAATTGCTTATTCTTCTGATATCTGGCTTTGGCACCGACGTTTGGGGCACATTAGTTTTGATCATCTAACATGAGTTAGCAGCCTTGATCTCATGAGAGGTTTGCCTAAACTCAAAGCTGTCAAGGATGCTGTATGTGCGCTCTGTAGGCATGGAAAGCAAGTTGCCGCCTCACACCCGTCATTGACTATGGTCACGGTCGACGGACCGGACACGATTGCTTCATATGGATACTGTTGGTCCTTCTAGGGTTTGGTCGATCGGTGGCAAATGGTACATTCTTGTCATAGTCGATGATTTTTCGAGATACGCTTGGGTGTTCTTTCTTGATTCGAATGATGAGGCTTTTGATCACTATCATGATCTTGTTCTTCGTTTGGCTTCTGAACTTCCTGATACCTTGCGAGCGATCCGCAGTGATAATGACACGGAGTTCAAGAATGCTTCTTTTGCCTCCTTTTGTGCTGAGCGCGGTATTGAGCATCAGTTCTCTTCTCTACACGTCCCTCAACAAAATGGCATTGTGGAAAGGAAGAACAAAACCTGGTCAAAATGGCTAGGATGATGCTAGATGAGTATAGCACACTGAGGAGGTTTTGGGCTGAAGCTATTGCTATAGCTTGCCATATTTCAAACTGTGTCTTTTTTAGACCATCTTTGGGCAAGACTTCATATGAGCTTCGTTTTGGTAGCAAACCCTCTGTCTCTCACTTTCGAGTCTTTGGATCAAAGTGTTTTATTCTCAAGACAGGGAACCTAGATAAATTTGAATTAAGGACTTGTGATGGTTTATTTCTGAGTTATCCTGCTCATTCGAGGGGTTTTCGGGTTTTTAATGTTGAAACTAACATTGTCCAGGAGACATGCAATGTCACTTTTGATGAGACTAGTCCTGGAGCTAGATCCGATGTTTCAGGTGACTTACATGTGATAGAGAGCATTTTTGTTGAAGAAGATGAGGATGAACTTGATACTGCTCTTTCACCTGTTGCTGATATTCTGTGCAAGATACCCAAGCTCCAGAACCTGCTACAACTGCTTCACCTCTAGTTGAGGCTCCTGCTGCGACTTCTTCATCAACAGTACCTACGGAGGTCGAGGAGACGCTATCTCCCCCTGGCACTCCTTTGCACATTCAGAAGCAACATCCTCCGGATAAGATGATTGGTAATCTCCATGAGCGAGTCACTCGCTCCAGGTATCATGATCCTAGTATTTTCTCTCACTCTACGTTTGTAGCTTCTTTTGAACCCAAAGATATATCACATGCTTTATCTGATGCCAGTTGGGTCAATGCCATGCATGAGGAGTTAGATAATTTTGAAAGAAATAAAGTTTGGAACCTTGTAGAACCTCATAGTGGTCATAATGTTATAGGAACCCGTTGGGTGTTTAAAAATAAACAAAATGAGGATAGTTCTGTAGTTAGAAACAAGGCTAGATTGGTAGCTTAGGGCTTTAGTTAAGTTGAGGGGTTAGATTTTGATGAGACCTTCGCTCCTATTGCTAGATTAGAAGCCATTGGCATCCTGCTTGCATTCGCTGCCTCTAAGGGCTTTCGATTATTTCAAATGGATGTCAAAAGTGCCTTTTTGAATGGTTTTATAGAGGGGGAAGTATATGTTAGGCAACCTTCTCCAACTACTTTGAACCTTTGAATGGATATGAGTGGCTATGCTCCATAGCGAAGAAGTAGCCATTGCTCGATGTGACGACCGCGATAGGGTTACGTATGCAGCGCATTAGCTTGAAGGTACTACAATGAGAATGGTGGAAGAATTTACATGTGCACCCATGAGAATCCCCAAGATATTACAGGCGAGTTTTCATGACTTTCGCCACTCTCATGTCCCGGATGGTATAGTAGAAATGAAGAAGAATGAGTTCAGTAAGGCTGCGACAAGGGACCCTATCGGTGAGTGAATACCTCAACAAGTTCACCCAACTCTCTCGTTATGCTCGAGGGCGTTGCTTGGATGATGCACGTTAGAAGCATTTCAAGTGGGGACTCAACCCTAGCTTGAAGGTACAAATCGTTCATAGCGGCTATGTAGATTTCCAACATATAGTGGACGGGCTATGCTCATAGAAGATTCTCGTCATGAACTAGAAGAATCCCACAAGAGGAAGATGATGCGACATGGTGCCCATCAAAGTCATCTGAGAGGGCGAATGAGTCGCATGACATCTGTCCGTTCGCTCCTCCGCCACATTCGGAACCATTGCACGGCGCCTCGCCCGGTTGTTTGAGAGTCGGCAACAACCAACAACGGGGAATCAACAATCCGGCTCGAGAGTCATTCTGGATGCCGCAGGGCGGTCATTATGCTCACAATTTCCCAAGAAAGTGAGCCCCGATACTAATTCCATTCAACTTGGGAGCTACACCAGCCAAAGTCATTACACCAGGAGCAGGCCAAGGAACAGCGTAAATTCCAAGTCAAGTCATCAGGACTCCACTTCCTTTCACAAGAGTTCGAGTGAATCAAGTCACCATAGAGCCAGCCCAATCAGCTCAGAACGCCATTCCAGGTAAGATCGAGTCAGTTCGGTTTCCATTTCGGCTTTGTCTCACTCAGAAGGGAAATAAGTTCAGTTCAGTGAGCAATGTCCGAGTCTCGAACCTATTCTCTAGTCAGCCCGAATCTCGGGGTCGAGATTCTGTTTAATTGGGGTAGGTTTGTAACATCCCAGACTTTCGGGGCTTTTTGAAAGTTTTCAAAAATAAAAATAACCATTCTATTTTATTGAATCGCCAAAGCTTAATTTGCAATTTTAGAATTGAAAGCAATTTAATACGAATTAATCAAACTTCAACTAAATCTGAATTTGGTTTATTTTGAGTTTACTGGAGTTATCTGGTATATGAATTTCCCTTTCTCTGTTTTGTTCTGATTTCTCGTCGGCCCGTTCCTTTCCCCACCAGTCTTTCGGTGTCAACCAGCCCTTCGGTCTCGACCAATCTTTTGGTCTCGACCAGCCCTTCGGTCTCGACTAGCCTTTCTATTTCAACCGACCACCCACCCTTTGATTTCGATCACCCTCTCGGTGTCGACCAGCCTCTTTTGGTTTCGACCACCCTTTTGGTTTCAACCACCCGCTCGGTTTCAACCAGCCCCGCTTGTCTCCTCCCCATCTGGTCCCGTCTTTTCCCCATCGCGTCACGGCTGTCGTAAAAGTCCCCACACATTAAATGTCGTCACCTCCACCGCGTCCGTTCCCCCTCTTGTCTCCTCCCCTACCTACCCCCATCCCCTCCCTCATCTGCCGGTTGTGCGCCCAAGCCGTACTGCCGTGAATCCCGCCGCTCCATCTTGTCACCCGTTCCTCCTTCCTCTATAAATAGAACACCAAGGAGCCCTTTTGCCTCCTCTTGTTTTCCCCTCAACTCTCCCTTTCTCCCCCTCTCTTGCCCTCATTTCACCGTGCTTGATTTTTTGTGCCTTGGTGGAGCTCGCGCCATTGCCTCTACCACCGCCGTCAAAGCTTGTCCACCGACGTGATCTTCACCGTTGGCTTCACAAGATCGTGGCCTACCCAGTGTGCACCTCCTCGCCACCACCTCCGCACCACGTCGGTGCCACCTCGCTGCCCACGCGCCAGGCGCCAGCGTGGCGCCCAAGACAACCCCTCCTCTTCTACTCGCGTCAATTCATGCCCACAGAGCTCTTGGAAGCAATCCCATCACTCAATTTTAGTTTTGTTTCGCAAAAGCCAGTATTTCCTCTTCTCCTTCAGTCTGGATGACCTTCTCCGACCTCTCTCTAAGTCTTGGTAAGCTCCCCATGCCTGTACACTCTCTTGTTCTTTCGACCACGTGACGATCGAATCCTTCTTTCGGACGCGTCGAGCAATTTGACTCTTCTTCTTCATTGCGTTGTGTAGTTGAATCCTCCTTCCGACCGGTAGTCGAACCTCCTTCCGACCACTGTAGTCAAACCTCCTTCTAAGAGCTTGTTCTCCCTCGTTCGAGCTTCGATTTGAGTAATTCAAATTTCTAAATGCATCTAAATTAGGTATCTTTCTTTTGGTTCTTTTTGGATTTTATTTGGAGTTATTTTATTTATTAGGCTCTTTTCGCACGTATAGATTCCGGCGTTTAGAAGAGTTCTTGGATCCGACGACCTCGACCGAAGCATCTCAACTCTTCAACGAAGGCAAGTCGTCGACCTTCGATCATGTCGTACCCAGTTTATAAAATTATATTGTTTTATATCAACATGCATGGCTAGTTGTATAAAAATGGTTTTGGGAGTAGTTAAATACCTACTTGGCAGTATGACTCATTGAATAATTATGAGCGGCGTGTTGACATGTACCCTTGGGCACCATAGGTTGGGTAATCTTAGTTGGATATTATTGTGATACTAGCATGGGTGCGTGTTATGCTTAGTCCTTCTTTAGTTACGTGATGGTCTCTTGATCACATGATTCAAGGATGATAGATTTGACTTAATGATATATGGAACCGTGGTGCGATACCACTGTTGTGCAACTGTGGTGCGATGTCACAGTTGTGTCAATTGTTGTGCGATGCTGCTGTTATTAAAATTTGTTGTGCTATGGCAAGGGTTGTCATTTAGCAGATTGAGCGAAAATGATTTATGCTCGGGTGAGTGATCGGTGACAAAGGTGGAATCTGCGAGGCAAAATGAGGGAGGCACATTTTTGGGTGTGGGAGGCACTTAGGTGCACGAGGCACATGGGAGAAGATAGTCTCGTCTGAGCAGCCACTAAGGACTTAACTTTGTGCACCATTGACTAGGCCATATCGATGCGACCACATGTCTAGGCTGGAATAGACCTACCCAAATAATTAGCAATGGTTTGATTTGGTTTTGTTTTGGTTGTCGAGGCGCAAGAGGGGCCGACAAAGGCGAATCCTTAGCGAGTAGGACCCGAGTCAAAAGCAGAACTTTGTAAAGGCCTTATACGTGCTCTAGGACTGCTTACCTAAGGTAGTGAGAGGTGGTATCGGCGGATGCCAAACAAAGTAGAGAAGTCGTGTCATGTGGGTAAGTTATACAACCTCTACATAGTGTAAAACTATTGAATAACCATGTCTCCGGTTATGGACAATGCTTGATGATTTCACATGATGGATAGATTTTCTAAAAATGTGGTCATGCATGGTCACGAGTTGTTGGAATGGTTTGGTTGGGAAGCGATCTGGTCGTGGTTCTTTGGTTGGGATGTGAGCAGGGTGTTCACGAGTTGTTTCAAAAACTTAATTACTTATGTATTAATCTTTCAAAATGTGCTTTACAATCTACTTATTCTATCTAATGTCAATCTTTTTTTCGCAAATTAAAAATAAAGCTATCCTTGTTAAGCCTTGCATGAATATTATTTGCATGCATTTCCTACGACTTGCTAAGTACTTTATGTACTCATGACTTTCGCCATTTGTTGATCAATCGTTGGAGAAGAACCGAGGAGCAGCGCGCTTTGAGGAGGAATACTTGAAGACCATGCGAATTAGGAGGCGTTCTTCACTCTATTGTGCGTGGGCATGTCTAATGGCTTCCACGAACTTGTTTTATTCCTTTGGAAGTTTACTCGATCGTGGACACAGTCGAGATCTGGTCGTAGATTTGGTCGTGGATATGGTTGTGACTTTAGCCCTGCATGGCAAGTTCTGTAAAACCTTGACCATAAGGTCCTTTTGTATTTTAAGTATTATTATTTAATTTGCTTCTTTAGTCTGTTTCATTGTATGGATATAATTTCATCTATGTTGTAGTTGTGTGGACCGACTAATGATCATGAGACTAGTTCAGAATGCAGAGGTTCGGGGTTGCATATCAGGGTCCCGACAAACATCAATTGTCATTAAGTTAGATTAAATACTTTAATAAACAATTGTAAAGCTTTAGTCATAAAATTGCCATCAATATGGTCCTCCATATATGATCACGAAATACCAAAGAAGAAATAAGTGCATTTGTTCCTTGAACGACAAAAGCGAGTGCCTACAAGGCTACAACGAAGCATGAAGCATTGATAAAAAAAAAGTTATGAATAGCAAAGGCCAAAAATAAAAAAGAACACCATGCATCCAAGGTAAGAAAACAACACCTTGCAAATCTTTCTATATAAATCCTTGCCAACTTTGGGCTCAAAGAGTGTCCACGTCGATTCGATTTTCTTGGCCGTCGGATCAGGCCACCCCGCGTCGCGTTCGTCCGATTCAATTGCTTGGTTTGCTTCTTCGGTTTTCACAGGAGCGGCTCCTTCTATTTCACGCCTCCGCGCGACCGCGCCTAGCCGGCCTAGGGTTTCTCCTCCGCCGTCCAGGTTGCCCTTCGATCCTTCCAGCGGAGCGCACGCGCGTGCTTGTCCTCCCGGTTTCCTCCGCCGCCGCTCCTCCCCTTCCCTTCCCCGTCCCCGCCCCCATCCCCTCCACCTTCACCCCACCCTCCGGGTCGCTCCCTCTCACCTCGTTAGCTCGCCCCTCGTCCACCTCACCGCCTCCCGCCTCCGTCTCAGCCTCCCCAGGCCCAGGGCCTCCGCACCCGCCTCGGCCAGCTCACCTTGGGGATGCTCGAGGAGGCGCCAGGCTGGACCGGAGGTCGAAGGTGGGGCTCGGGGCCCTGGCTCTTCGCTCCTTCCATTGCCCACCGCGCCATCTGCTTGCCGTCGCGAGAGAAATGGCGGCGCGTCCTCGCGGCAGCCGCAGCCCTACCTCCCGCATCGCCCTCGCCCTCGCCGTCGCGTGGCGCGATTCCGCCGTGTCCCGCCGCCTCTGCCTCTCTCATCCCACCTTTGCCCGCCTCCCTCCTTCCACCGCGCAGCCTTGCTCCTTCCCCCTCCTCTTTTGGCGCCGCCCGCGGTCTCCTTGACGCGCAATCTCCGCGAGTGGTAGCCCACGGCTGCATGAGCTCACGGATGCCACGCCGCCATCCTCGCCCGGCGCGGCATGCGGCCCTCGAGAGCCTCTAGATCGGTCGACCCCTTGAGCGTGTCTCGGCGGCGTCGTCGCTACCTCGCTCTCCGCCGCTTCGTGTGCGTCGACCGCGGTACCCTCTCTCCCTTCTTCCTCCTCTCCTTCCTTCTTCCCCTCGCCGTTATTGGGTTTTGCTTCCGCCCTAAGATCCGGCCTCGCCATCCACGGGCTCCTCCATTGCCGATGTCCTCCGCTCGCGCGCCATACCGTGGCACTAACCGGACTCGCGACTCACGCCCCGCCTGGTCACTTTGGCTCTCTGAGTGATTCGAGTGGCTTCGAGGTATTTTGGGTCGGGATGGGAGCCGGATTTGGTGGTAGTTTTGAGTGATTCTTTCTGATGCAAGATGGGGGCTTTGTGTTGTTTCTCCTCCAAAGTGTTGGAGTCTAGCCTCACTCATGGACGGGTTGTTAATTCAGGATATTTTTCTCCTCAAAGTGGGAATAAGATCTTGACAGCATGTCAGGATAACCGAATTCATGTATGGGATTATATTTTTGGTAATCTGGAATCCCCAGGTAGCGAAATCGTGCACAGCCATGGTTTCAATCGTCACCTGACTCCCTTCAAAGACGAGTGGGATCCAAAGGTTCAGTTCTAACTACAAAATGCTTTTTTTTCCTTTAAGATTGTTTGTTATTAATTTACAATAACTACTGTCCAATTTTGAAATGGAGTGTTAATGCTCGCAGATTACTCGAAGCAGATTGCGATTATCGGTTGTTACATAGGTGAAAACTACAATGGGGTTGCTCTACATCCCATTGATTTTATAGACACCGATCTTCGGGAAGCTTCTGGTCGAGGTGGTGGATCGGACATAACAACTATCAACCCAAAGGAACAAGCTACATCCACAAGATGATATCCTACCTTCAGGAAGCTCAAGCTAGACCGATCAATCTTTATGTACCCATCATCTCTATTCAATGCTACATCTTTTTTCACTTACAAGTCCATTTTCATTTGGAAACCAGAGACCGAAGTGATCCTCTGGGAAGAGAGGACCAGCGGAGGTCAAGGAATATGTATATGGGACGAGTTCCACAAGAAATCAAATGGCAAGCATGACAATAGTAGTGATGGCGACTCGAATGGCGATTCGATGGAAAGAACAAAAAGCAAAGGCTCGCTTCACTCATACCGTAAAGGGATAGGGCAAATCGAAAGCTTGATACTAGATGTAGTTAGTGCACCGAGCAATTTGGTAGAAACCACCTATTACGGCTATGCTTTGCTGCACTCACCTGGCTTTCTTTGTATATCTTGTGTAGTGAGGATTTAAGTTGGCGCTTCCTTTTGCCGTTCCTTTCTTTTGTTGGTTTCTTTGGTTCATTTTTCGGGTAGGATTCAATATCTAAAATTTGACCTTTTCGATCTTGTCTATACTATCGATTATAATTGCTATCAATTTTTGTTGTGTTTTAACAGTTATCAATACATTGTAGGTTATTGTGCTTTCTAGGCATTAATGATAAATTTATCTTGCGACATTTAGACATAAGCTTATTATGCGTGATTATTATTTGAATCTTCGATAATCTAATCTTCGCGATGAACACTACATTTTTCTTTACTAAGGAAAAGCGAAAAGCGTCAATCTCAAAATAACTAAAGGTCACACCCTCTTCCATTTCTTGGAAAGGTAAAGGAAGAGGAGCTGAGCGATGACAAAATTTAGGAACTTCGTGAAAGACCGTTATGCTAATCGTGTTAGATATCCCGCTTATGGTGGTTCTACCAAAGAATGTGATAGCGATTTTACCTGGATGGTGCATTGAAAGAGCCTACTATTTGGAGGGTCAAATGCATGGTTTGTATTTATAAGCGTTTGACTCTCCAATGTTGATCCAAACATTTGATAGCTAGAATTTGATCTTGATATGCCTAATCGCTTTCGAGGTTGGGCCCTGGCGTAAATGGCTTTACGCTTCATGCAAAAAAGTTAGTTGATTTGCAAGAGTTCGGTACCAACTTGCCAATTATCTCAACATTTGCACTTGATCATGTAAGAGGATTTGTTTTTTGTTAAAAGCTGAGAAGGTGCTGTGATGTTACATAGGTATATAATTTGATCCTTTAGTTGTAAAAATAGAAACATATGCATGATGAAAACAACAAGTTGAGTAGCATGTGATAGCCAGCGACATATTATAGGCGAAACAAATTTTGTTATAGTTAACATAGCCATAATTATCTCGTAAATAACTTTTTGTTATAGTTAGCACAACCATGATTATTTTTCATAAACAGATCTATCACCACCGTCTAGATAACTTCTATCATGGCGGTGCTATATCTGATCATACTCGTTCAGCTTTGATTTGGCGCATAAATGCGCGCCGAGGTTTCTAGTAGGAACTCAAGCTGGAACCCCCAAAACAAGCAAGCAACCAGGGCCGACAATTCTACAGGCAAATAAGACCTAACCACCACCACAAACAGCAAACAAACAGTTAGTTTCAGCATCAGCGCTGCAGTTACTCAAAAGAAAAAGAATGTAGCTACAATACCAAGAGCAAGGATAGTTGCGCACCATTCAGCCTTGAGACTCCACAAAACATTCCTTGGATATTGCAACACTGAAATGGATCTGAGGTGAATGTCTCACCCTTTGATCATTCGGTCAGAGACAGAACCGTCTCAGAGCGTTAACGCCCATCACTCTTGCAACTTGCAGGACTGGATGCTTGCCGGTCTTGTGTTCCTTGGTAGCAGGGGTTTTTGGCGATTTTGACGAAACCGGTTTTACCGCCCCGGTACAACATTCATCGGGCGAAAATGGATGCCCACTTAGGCAGCCCAGCAGCCCAGCGGCCTCTCACTCGCGCACGGTCGCCCTAGCGTCCCCATGCCTGCGCCGCCGCATGTCTCTGCCTCTTCTTCAGTTCTTCCTCCCCAATCCTCCCTCTCCCTCTCCAATCCTCCCCTGCTGCTCGAAGGTCGTCTGTATGAGTCCAGCATCCGGCACCCCAACCCACCGGTCGCGCTGCCGCCGACTAGCTTGACCCCGGCCACGCGGTCTTCCGCCTCGCCGACTTCAACAAGCTCGCCGTCCTGGGCAGCGAAGCAGCGGCACCATCTACAAGGTTCGCCACCACGAGACGTCGCGCGCTCCACATGCGAGGCGTCGCGCTCTCTGGCGCTCAAGTTCCTGCACCGAGGACTCTGCGAGGGACGTCCTTAGCGCGCCGGCCTCGCCGTTCATTGTCGGCGAGGTGGGTTTTGAGTGGTCGAGTGTACTCGTTTGGGTTATAACCTGAAGTTCTGTCCAATTTCAGTCGATTCTGTCCAATTTCAGTCGATTTTCAACTGAAATTTATTTGAATTTCAAATGTTGTTTTTAAATTTTTGACCGAATTTTTCCTAAAATTGATAAAATCGGCTCTATCGGTGACCCCCGGTAAAATTTTACAACCGATTATCAAAACCCTGCTTGGTACTACTTTATGCTCGTAGTCCATTATAGAGTAGTAGCAGTTTGTAAATTAACCTGCTATGACATTTGATCAACTTGACACTATGCTGTTTCTAATTGCTTTTATTACTTGAAAGCAGTTCCAAGAAGCAAGAGAGAATCGCAGGAACTGTAGACGATCAGTACTCGGCAACAGACTCACAACCTGCACTTCGTGTGGTAACTTTTCCTCCTCCGCAAGGCCATTTGGAAAAGCTTGGGCTCCATCAACGTGAACTCTTTATGTTCATGAACAGAAAAGGTAGCACGTATTATACCATTATTGTACCTATCTATTGGTTCTACTTGAGAAGACAGATTAGTTGCATGAACAGAATAGGAAGTGAGTAAGGTTATAACTGCACCTATCTATCCGTACTATCTTGATAAGACAGATTGTTACATACTTCTAATCCACATCCTCGCGTATCACGCTCTCCATAAGGCAAAATTTGCTGCCGCCCATGTAGGTGAGAGTGCCCCCCCCAAGTGGCTTTTCTTGTCCCCCTTGCAAAACAACTTCTCCTCCATCGTCTTCCACCTCCTCCAGATCGCAGTGAATGTAGCCCTGGCCTTGGAAAGGCAAAACCCATTCCCCATGCCACCTCCACTCGCAACGCTCGGTGTCCAAGCAGTAGAGTAGGTACCCTTGTCACGATGCCAGTGGTAGGTGTCGTGCGTGGACACAAAGATGCTGCGTCCGTCCGGGTGCACCGCGTATGAGCTGATGGATTCCTCCGCTTTGCTCAACGGCGGTGGTGCAGGCAGGCTTTTCCAGGACCACTCGTGGCTTGGTGAGGGCCGATGCCGTAGACGAGGGTTGGAGTCTGTTCACAGTGTGGGCTATTCAGGATGACGATGTTGGTGCCCATGGCGATGAAGTACATTTGGAAAAGAAGCACTGGTCAGGGAGGCGCCCAAGCCCGGTGCCAGTGTTGTTGTCGGAGTCGGACTCAACAGCAAGCTGGTGTCAGCGTCAAGCTGAATAGACCGAGCATGAACCTACGGTTTTCTTACCGCCAGAATCGAAATATTGGTCGCAAACTTCCTGATGTTTCCCAGGCCTATGTTACAACATGATGAGACGAAGAATGAGGATAATTGCCTTGTGCTGGAGGCATGTTTTAGCTTTCGTTCAATGGATGTTTCTTGCACCTTGTGGTATCTATTCTATATATAGTCAACGGTGCTCATGTGCTGCTCTGAAATATGAAAATTCTACATGAAAAAAGAAGAGAATAATACAGCTAGCCTTGCTTAGTTCTCTCACCAACTCTGTGCTTATTGGGGGTCAGTTAAAAGCGGTAGCTGACCGAGTGATTGTGCGTTACGATTCAACCAAAATGCATTAATTAATACAGAAGTTGCTTCCTGCAGGTATATCTAATAGACTAATGACACTGTTGTGTACTAGTCACTGAGCTACGCCGTATCTTACCAGGAGCCACCGGCCGGAGAAGCTCTGATCAGGCCACCACAGCTCACGACCATTCCGTTTGCCCATACAACCGGTTCGTATCTGGTCGGATTAAGTGATCTACTTGTGCATATTTCATAGCATACTTGAAAACTACCTTTATAACTATTCGATTCTGAAGTAACGTTTAGTAACCCCTAAGTGTACTGTTACATATGTGGAAAATCATGCTAATCTCATGTCTAATAATTATACATCATCATTGTTTGAGACCAACTGATGACACATAGAAATATAACAATCTCAATATTGTCTCAAAGTAGGTCAATCCAATATCATGTTCTCGAACATATGCTCGCACTAATGATTCGATATCCCTCATATCTATGACCGGTGAAACGTGGTCATCAATCAATAATGTGCTAGTTTATAAGTCACTAGTGTCCTGACTAGTGACATCCGACCATAGATCTTTTATAAAGATATTGTATAACAAATAAAGGCGTGATACAATCATCTCTATAGCTGCCTCTTAGGGCATACCACTACAACAACGTCAGCCAAAATCACCTTGGTTTTGGGTAAGGGAAGGTGTCTTGCACCGGTTTTGAGAGTTGGAGGGTGAAAAGTAAACATTTTTGGATCTGCGGGTTGAAAAAACGAACTCAGGCCATAGTTCAAGTTGAAAAGTGGACTTTTTCTCTGTATTTATAGTCAGGTGTTCTCATTCGCTGCTCTGAAAACAAAAGGACTACTAGTTGTGGTCCTTGCTTCAGTTCTGTCAACAGCTCTCTACTTATTGGGAGTCAATTTAACACAGCTAGCGGTAGCTGACCAAGTGATACCATTCAACTGAAAAA
>JAYEVD010000258.1:0-86534 GCA_036346405.1 Phyllostachys edulis
ATCTCGGCCATCGAGAAAGTCAGAGACCGAGAGATGGTCCTGTTCAAAATCCACCACTGGGCGTGGTCGTGGCTAAGCCCATTCTTCAACTCCCGAACTTGACCGACGAAGTGGTCGAGAAAGAAGAAATCTTCCGTTGGGAAAGTGACTCCCAAATTCTGTTTAGGTCCAAGGTGCAGAGGTATGTGAAATATACTAAAGTGTAAGAACAAATTTACCTTTTTCCTTTTCACAACCTGAATTGCTTTCCTTTTCTCGCTTTTTAGCCGACTCCTTGATTTGAGAATGCTTCTCCGCTGAGAAGCCTATTGCTACCTCTCCACTGTCTTGGAGAGACAACAAGGAAGTGGTCGAGGATCATCCTCGGCCCAGTGGTAGAGGAAGTCGTGGCGCTGAAGTGGTTACGACAACCAATGAGGTACTGTTGTACCCAAGAAGAGTAGCGGCTACAACCTCTGCAGCGGCGGTGACCCGAGATGGTCGTGGAGACTCCAAAGAAGACATGCGACTAACCGAGATGGTCGTGAAAGTTCCGAAGAATTGCGACTCGAGAGAGCGGTCCACGACCACCGAGATGGTCGTGGATAGAACAGAGGCATTTGAAGCCTCCGGGTCAAGATGATGGCGATTCTATCCACCGTCTTGGAAAGGAGATCGTTAGAGCGTTCCTCCGTTACTCAAAGAGAAGCTGGTTCTGTAATCAAGAAGAAGAGTATTTCAACTTCATACCGACTTCTTTGGGCTCGCTTCCATCGTAGGGTCTTCTTTCAGATCTCGCGATCGAAGTCCCCATCCCAACGATATTCCCAATAGAGGGATACCTTTGATAATGAATATCTTGAGAAGGTTTGGTGGGACCAAGTCACAAGGGTAGACAAGTCAAGATCCGGATTTGGTTTACTCGATGTTTGCTCGATCAACTATGAATGTAAGTACTTAATCGTACTTATATATACAGTATAATCTTCTCTTGTTTCTCCTTTGTCTTTTCATCTTGCGAGAAAGCCATAGAGCAAATCGTCGTTGTTGTCGGTGAATATCATCGACAACTTCTAGAGTCTATGCGACAGAAAGAGGAACTCGCAAGCGAGCGGAGAGGTGGTAAGTCATTGCTATTCATAGTCACCTTGGATTTGACTACTTATATAGTGCTTACGGATTTGTCATGGAAAAACTCACGACTAGGTAATGGTCGAAAAGACTTATGACCCGATGGCTTTGTCGAGAAGAACTTACGACTAGGTCAATGGTTGTAGAAGAACTTACAATTGATTGACCCATGCTCATGTCCATCGTTATCCTTTGCGTGTTAAACAAGGACGCTTAAGATCTTAGCCGACTCGCTCGATTATGAAAAGAGAGTCGAAAAAGTTTAGGAAGAGGTATTAGACCTCAGGAAAAAGCTTAAAGAAGCTAACTCGCAACCATGAAGTCGCAGGAAAAATTAAACAAAGAAGTGCTGAACTTAAGATCGCTTATATCTTTGATCTTTACCTAACTCTTGCTTCTTTTAGGAAAAAGAAGCGAGCGAAAAAAGCTCGAGAATGAAGTTAGAGAGAAAACTTGATTATTCACGAGCTTACTCGTATGTCCAAAAATAAAGATCAAAACCTTGAGACGCTGGGAACTTCGAATATCAAGTAAGTAATTCTTTACTGCAGGTCCTTTACGAGTTATTTCCTTTCTCACTTTCACTTCCTTTCTAGCAATGGGCGTTAAATTGAGAGAACTTGAGATCTGAAATCGCGGATAAAGCCGTGATTTATAACGCACCGCCCTTATTGCAAAGAAGAATGTAGAGGATATTGTATCATGGGAGAAAAAGTATCTTTGAGACCGTTGCTTCCCATAATGAAGAGGTCAAGAAGTTGGATTCTCAACTAGTGGGTAAGAAATTCTTTACCCGTGATTATTTTGTTTTCTTTTTTCCTCTAGGAGTTTATTTTTGTTTGACCAATCTTATTTCTTCAGAGCAAGTGGTCGAAAACAAAAAGCTCCGCGAGGCTTCGACTTGTACCCAACAGGAGATGGAAGCAATGAAGATTAAACTTCAAGGAAACATCACGCTCCTGAACAATGTGCTTGGTGAGCTACATAGTGAGGGAAAGACTCCTCAAGATGATACAATAGCTGCTCACACAAGTACCATTGGGGATCAAGTCGGGATTTTGCAAGATCTGGTGACCACTCTGAAGGCCAACCAAGCTGAATCGATAAAGGAGGCGGTCGAAGCCGCGATAAGTTATGCATTAGCAAAACTTAAAGCTCATGACCCCAACCTTAATGTGCAACCACTGAAACCGACTTCAACCGCTCTGAAGCGAGAAAGAAGGCGTCGATGGAGGAGATGCAATCGGTTAGTAGGAAAGTTTCAGAGGAGATGCAGGTTGGGCTCTCCTCTTGAGTAGTCTGTAATGAACTTGTGAAAAACAGTCTTTTGTTGATGTAATCCATCTTGTTCCTGCAAATCATCTTGTCGAGTAGTTAGTAACTCAAAAGATAATTAACTAATTTAAAGACTAAGAAATGAAGTCAAATGTAATGACTTTATCCTAGCCCCGACTATTTGCTTAGTTTATGAAAACTAAGTAAATAGTTTTGTTCTCGCAAATCATCTTGTCGAGTAGTTAGTAACTCAAAAGATAATTAACTAAATAAAGACTAAGAATTGAAATCAAATTATCCTAGCCCCCGACTATTTCTTTGAGTTTGTTTAGACAAACTAAGTAAATAGTCTCAGTAAAGGGTTTACAAAAGAGAGGTTTGTTTAACTTGTAGTTTTTGGGTCTCAATTGTCATGCAATCGGTCTAAAGGGTGGTAACGAGTTGACACTAGGAAGTTCCTTCTAGTGGGCGGGACCACGTCTTGAGAGGAGAGGCTTCGACTAGGTAATGTTAACATCTCCGACTAGTTTAATCAAATCGAGAGCGGCAACTTGAGTTAAGCAAACGTCTAGAGGACTTTAAAATATTTACTCGTCCTTCTCCGTTGGACTCGATAAGTCATCCCGGTAGCAAGAGTAGGAAACTGAACAAAGCTAGGAAGCTCCTTCCAGTGGGCAGGACCACGTGCAGAGAGGAGAGGCTTCGACTAGATGTGTCTCTTCCTCCGACCAGTTGAGATGAAACGAGTACACCCAAGACGGTTAAGCAAATCTGAGAAAGTGCGCTCTTCTTAGAGTATTTTTCAAATTAACTGAAGAAATAAACTAAGGTGAAAAGAGTTGGCCTTCAAAAATATTTCGACTAAATAAAACCCCAAGTTCTTTGTGTTGGCCATAAAAGCGAGTAACGTAGTCGACACTAGGAAACTCCTTCTAGTGGCGGAGGACCACATGCGAGAGAGGAGAGGCTTCGACTAGGTGATGTTATCGCCTTGACCGGTAAAGAAAAGCGGGTGTTTAAAACATAGTCGAAAAATAATGAAAGCACTACTCAAAAGTAAGACAATAGAGATAGAAAAAAACGATTCTTTATTGTCCTAATGGTGGTTACACATAGAATTTGCGAATCGGTCAATGTTCCAAGAATTGAGAGAACACGCCGTCTTCCATTGCCAATCGTCACGACCACAGACGAGTAACCCGACCACGTGTAAGGACCTTCCCACTTGGGAGAAAGTTTGTTCGATTAGACTTGGATTGGCAAAGCCTCAATACCAAGTCACCTACAGCAAAGCTGCGAGGTTGAACCTTACGATCGTAGTATCTTCGCAGGGCTTGTTGGTAGATTGCCGAATGAATTAGGGCCTGGTTTCTCCTTTCTTCAAGTAGATTAATATCATCTGCTCGAATTTGTTCCTGGTTGGAGTCCGTGAATGTTTCGACTCGTGTTGACCGTATCTTTAGTTAGGAGGAAGCATAGCTTCGACATCAAGACTAAAAAGAAAGGTGTTTCTCTGTCTGTTGGTAGTTGTACGAATCGCCCATATCTGAGGGTAATTCTTGTACCCAAGCCCCCGAGCGTTTGATGAGCTGGTCGAAGACTCGAGTTTTAATTCCTCTCATTATTTGGCCGTTTGCACGTTCGATCGCCCCATTACTCTGGGGATGGGCCCGCGAAGCATAACATAACTTGGTACCCAACTTCGTCATAAAATTCTTGAAATTTTGCGCCAAAATTGCTTACCATTATCTGTAATTATTCGACTTGGTACTCCAAATCGAGTAATTACGCATCTCATCATAAACCGTTTCTTTGCTTAGTTGTTATCGATCCGAGTTCGCTTCAATCCATTTTGTGAGCGTATCAATAGCCACAAAAGGAACTCGAAACCTCTGGAGCTTTAGGAAGCGGTCCCGAGATATCAAGACCCCAGGTTGCAAAAGGCCAAGATAGAGGTATTGTTTGTAATGCCCGAAATTTGGTTGGTGTATTTGCTCGCTATGAAGCCGCATGGACACACTTTTTAACCAACTCTTTAGCATCGTATAGGGTGTTGGCGGTAAAAACCTTGTCGAAAAGCCTTGCCGACCAGCGTTACAGTAGGAAGCATGATTTCCACAAATGCCACCATGTATGTCGTGAAGGAGTGTTAATCCTTCGCTCTGCGGAATGCATCGCATGAGCACCCCTTGAGTACCTCGTTTATAGAGAACTCCTTGACCAAAGTATACATTTTGGCTTTTAGGGATAAGCGATCCGCCTCGAGATCGTCTTGGTCTGTAACCCTTCGAAGATAATCATAGATGGGCGCCATCCATGTATCCTCGTATTCTAGAGATTTGTCTCAATAGGAGGTGTCTCGGCTCTTCGACCGCAGAAGGCTTCGGAGTTGTTCCAAGAAGACTCCTTTTGGTACTTGAGATCTGGAAGAAGCTATTCGAGCAAGTCGGTCATGCGAGAAATTATCCTTCGAGGATGAATTGTGCCTCGAAACCTAAAAAATGCTTTTCTAGCTTACGTACTTCGATAAGTCGAGACATTGTCGGGTTAGAGCACTGGTACTCTTTACTGACTTGATTCACGACTAGTTGAGAGTCTCCTCTCACGAGTAGTCGGCGAATCGAGCGCCATTGCTTTCGTATACCGACTAGCAAACCTTCGTGATACGCCACATTATTAGTGGCACGAAAGTTTAATTGTATGGCATACTTTAAGGTCTCTCGGTAGGAATACCGGAGACCACCTGACCCGAGCCACTTAAAATAAGCGACCCGTCAAAGTACATCGTCCCTTTGGTGGTGGGAATCGTCTTTGGGGATCTGAGCGAGGTTCAGATTTGTCCATTCGGCGACAAAGTCTGCCAAGATCTGGGATTTAACGGCCGTTCGGGACACGAAATGGATGTCGAACTCCCCAAGTTCGGTGACCATTTGCCATGCGTCATTGTTTCCTAATACGGAGGATCGCTCCCAAGGGAAACTCGGGCAACCGCAGCTAGTTTGTCTTTGAAAATAATGCCGCGATTTCCTCGAAGACATGAGGAGGGCATCTGAAGCTTTTGGACTGAGGTAACGCTCCTTAGGTCCGTGTAAAACTTCACTTACGTAGTAAACTGAGTCGCTGTACATTTTCACGTTCTACAACCAAGATCTACTGTTGACCGCTGTGGCGTGCGCCTAGGTAAACCAAGAGCGTTTCTTACGGCCTCGGAGACGGAGAATAGGAGCACTAAATAAGGTACCTCTTGACATCCTCAAAGGCAGCGTTTGCCTCTTTCGACCCTCAAAACTTTCGTGTCTCCTTAGAAGTTTAAAGAAAGGTAGTCCCTTTTCTCCCGATCGTGCGATGAAAGCGACTTAGAGCCGCCATGCACCCAAAGTGAGTTTACGGACTTCTTTCCGTGTAGTTGGAGGGCATTTGTAAAATGGCTTTTATCTTTTAGGATTCGCTTCAATTCCTCGTATAGATACTAGGAATCCAAGCAATTTCCCTGAAGAGATTCCAAACACACACTTCTCAGGATTAAGTTTTAAGCGATGTTTTCTGAGATTGTCGAATGTTTCTTGTAGGTCGGTAATATGATTAAGTTTCTTGATGCTTTTGACAACTAAGTCATCAACATAGGCTTCTAGATTTGGCCTAATTGAGATGAAAAAGTTGCTCGCATCAAGCGTTGAAAAAAGCGCCGGCATTTTTTAGACCAAATGGCATTTTGACATAGCAAAATATACCAAATGGTGTAATAAATGCGGTCTTTTCTTCATCGTCTAGACACATATTAATCTGGTGATATCCAGAATATGCATCTAAAAAACTTAACATTTCACAACTGCGCAGAGAGTCAACCAAGCGATCGTCTGAGGTAAAGGAAAATCGTCTTTTGGACAAGCTTTATTAAGATCGAAGAAAGTCTCGCATATCGCCATTTGCCGTTTGACTTTCTAACCATTACGAGGTTAGCCAACCATTACGGATGGTTGACCTCTCTTATAAAGCACACTTTAAGTAGCTTATCAATTTCGATTTAATAGCATCTCGTCGATCGGGGCAAATCTCCGCAATTTTTGTTTCTGGTACTTTGTCGGCCGTAAGGCTAGCTTTCTGCTCGATCACCTCCTGGGACTCGGGCATGTCGGATGCTTGCCCGCGAATACATCTGCAAGTAGCTCGGAGGAAGGTGATGAGGCGTCTTCCTATTTGGGGTCGGAAGTATCCTCGTCTGAGCGATCTTGAGGGCTCCCTGCGTCGGAGGAACCTCTTTGACTTTGTCGTTCGGCTTTGGTGCGACTTTGAAGCCCGACTTGCTAGTCGGTGACTTTCTTCTCGAGTTGGTATTTGTCCTACCATCTCAAGGGATCGGCGATCGCAGTATCGCCATCTTCTTGTCACAATGGATTGTAATTACTCCTTTGGGACTGGCATCTTAATACATTGATATCCATAATGAGTAGCCATTAGGAATTTTGCCAAAGTTGGTCGTCCGAGTATGGCGTTATATGTGTGATCGAAATCGACCACATCAAAGGAGATTTTCTCGTCACGAAATTACTTGGTGAACCAAATGTTAAAGGAAAGAAACTTGACCAATTGGTTTGGTAGAAGATCGGTACAATCCATGGAAAGAGTATCGTCGGTCTTACTTTGGTCCCGGTACTTGCATGTCATCGAGGCACTTTCGTAAATAAAATATTTAACGAGCTTCCACCATCAACAAAACTCGATTGACCCGACAATTGTTGATGGTGGGTTCGACCACGATTAGGTATCGACTGGTGAGTCGAAGGATCGAGCGATCACTCTTCTCGAAAGAAATGGTGACTTCCACCACTTCGTAATTTATTGACAAGAGGAGGATCTATGGAGTTTACCTCGCGTTCGTGACCTTAATTTGTCGCTTTGATTCATATCCGATGATCCCGTAGATGTGTTCAATGGTGTGTTGCGGATCCTGGAACGGCATCTCCTCTTCGTCATCTGAAGATTTATGACCACTTGTTTGACCTACCTGCTCGAGGGTGGGAAGTGGTCCTTTGCCGTTGTAGTAGTCTTCAAGCTTTCGTTGGAAGACCCGGCAGTTGCGAAGGTCATGCCCTTCCTTTTTATGGAATGGACACCACCTAGGCTTATCATTTTTCCGATCGGTATGCTTACCTTTGCCTCTGTCGGTGTGGCTTGATGTGCGTGGCTCTTTATCATTCCTGACCAATACCTCCTTGGAACCGCTGGGTTTTTGACCCTTCATCTTATTCTTGGACTTTTTTGCTTTCTTATCCTTCTTCTTACCAACTTCGCCTGGCTCTCGAGATGGATTGTCTTCACGATCGA
Source organism: Phyllostachys edulis (assembly GCA_036346405.1). Lineage (NCBI taxonomy): Eukaryota > Viridiplantae > Streptophyta > Magnoliopsida > Poales > Poaceae > Phyllostachys > Phyllostachys edulis. The sequence continues at coordinate 7,711 of JAYEVD010000258.1, forward strand.
TTGTGTTGTTCCACTCGACCGCCTCAGAGGCAGTAGCATATCGATCGGCCATTTCGAAGAGTTCGCGATGACAGTAGGAGGATTTAAAGCAATATCCTCTGTTATCCTTCTACTACGGACTCCTTGAAAGCCCCGATGTGAGATGAATAAAAACTTTCGAATTGAGTTCTGAACTGATCAAGCGCTTGATGGTGGCGCAATGTCTCGTTGTCGTTCTGTCTCATCGGTGCAAGTCGTCCTCCTTTCGAGGCGATTGTATGTGCCTTGGAAATTTGCGATAGAAGATCGCAGAGATGTTGCCAGAATAGATCGACTCGAGTGGTTGGTTTAGTAACCACGATCGGCGAATCCTTCGAGCACGCTTGGAAGGTAATTTGCCATCACATGCTCTCCTCCTCCTGCTGCTTTCGAATACCGTTGTGTAAATTTGAAGGAATTCGATGGGATTTTGGGAACCATCAAACTTCTCCATGTTCCTTTGTCGAAAACGAGGTGGCGTGAGCATTTCGGAGATCGGCGAGAATGCGGACATCCCATAATGACTTCTTGACGCCTCCTTTGCGTAAAAGAAGGGTTGATATCATCGGTGGTCGTACTCGGCGATACCCGATGTGAGTTGACCCGACCTGTAATAGGTCTCGGTCCACGAGGGAATACTCCTCGTAGTTTATCTGTATTCTGCAGATTTCCATGTCGGAGTGGTGAGCGATCACCTTTCGAGGAGCTTTTTGATCATCGGTCATTTGGAAGACATTTCTTGAGTAGGAGATCGACACGACTTGTTTGTTACCGATTTCTCTGTGGTGATATGTTGGATTGATCGTAGCCGAAGAAGTCGTATGGATGCGACTACTTGAATGATGTCGACGAGGAGCTTCCGGCTTTTTCATTGTACTCAGAAGCCTTTGTGCAATCTCTTGATGAAGAGGTCGAGCTGGCGTTCGGGCTAGCTCTTGAGTTGGATTCTCGAGCAAATCATTGATATCTTTGGAGCTCTCGAGCTTCTTCGATTGATATTGAATACGCGAGCAAATTCTTCTCGAGCTTCAATCTTCTTCCTTGAATTGCCTCAAGATTTTCCATGTTAGACTCTTGAGATTGCCTCAATGAAGCCGAGAATGTCGAGATTTCCTGGCGTTCATGAAGGCGTTGGTCGTGTCGCCTTGATGGTGGTGTCACGCCATTGCCACGGGGCGATGTGTGACCTTCGGAAGGGTCTCCATCTCGGTCTCTAGAAGAGTGATCTTGATCGAGGAAGGGCGAAGACCTCCAGTTGATGATTCTCACTTGCGCTCGAGGCCTCTCCGCTTGAGGAGTCGTCGAGACACCATCTGGCGACTTGGAGTAATCCTCCAAGTAGGGAAGTCAGGTTATAACTGTCTCCGTCGGCAGTGTGACTGCGGAGAGATGGTCGAATTGCGGGGAAAAGCATGCTTGATCCCGCTCTCTCGGCGTTATCGAGAGAGAGAATCACCAGATGCCGGTGAAGTCCCAGAATTGTGGCTTCTAGAGCTTGCCTCACCAAGTCGGACCGCCTTAGGGGAACTTGGACACTTCGAGGAAAAACTCTCGTCGTGTCGTGAGTCCACCTGGGTGTGGTCCTGGTCAGATTGACCCTTGTCCCTTGAGAGGGTAGATTCCTCTCTTGGACGTACTGTTGTGGGGGATAAGGATCCCTCCTCAACTCCACCGGCGACATTGTCTCCTGGATCTGTGGGAAGATCCCCGGAGGCAGCAATGCCATAGGATGAGTCATCACTTGGTTCGTGACCGAATCCGGCATCCATGTCGACGTCTGCGTAATCTGCCAAGTCGAACCAGTTCTCCTCGTTCCATTCTCCTGCCATGAGTGCATGAGATTTGGAAAACAGAGAAAATGTTCGACAAGAAATTACCGGAAGAACCCCACGGACGGCGCCAACTGTCGGTGTTTTAGAACCGAACTTACGTAAAGATTGTTTGATTCGGGGGGTCTCCTAGAATAGAATCATGCAGAGAGATTGACACGGGAATTTTTATACAGGTTCGGGCCTTCTCCGGAGAGAATAACAACCCTACTCCTGTGTGTGTATGGTATTGAGTGTATACTGAACAATCAGGGGAAAAACTAAGACTATTACAGATAGTGCTTGTATTCCTGATGGCTCGATCCTCTCCCTTTCTCTAGTTGCCGCCTTTTATAGTACGTGAAGGAGCGGATTACTCGAGTAAGCGGCGCCTCATCACCTCTCAGAATGAGCGCATGTTGGTAGTAATTACCGGTGTATTAATTCCTCCACGTCGCTCATGACTATATACCGAGATAATGGGGTATTACGTGCCATTATTCTCGTAGAATAACAACATATGATGATTGTTTGAATCCTTTAATCAATAAGACCCACTTGTCTGAGGTTCATTTGATTATAAGGTGGTCGTGGTGACCTAGTCGTAGAGGAATCTCGACTATGAGGTAGTCGAGCAAGACTTACGACTATGGGATAGTCGTAGCATAACTTACGACTATGGGGGTGGTCGTAGAAGAACTTACGACCATCCATTTGGTTCTTCCTTCATAACATTAAGGGGTACACTCAGGGTTCACATGACGTCATATTTACCTATAATAAAAATTATAGATAAAAGGTAAAATGAGGATTATTATATCCTCGTCAGGGTTCAATCGGGGTTTGGATGAAGGAGAACGGGCTTCTGACATATTGAAATCACACGGAATAATGAAAATCATAATTCCAGGATTTACTGGAATTATTTTTCCAAAGGAAAAACAATTAATTGCGTCAGTTGACATCTGCGAAGGAATTTTAGCCAAAAAGAAAAAGAAAAAGGAAATTAGAAATTCTCTTGACATGTGGAACCCATATGTCAAAGGGACGGCTCACGGTGGACTAAGTCTACCAAGCTGGGTTTAGGGTTGGGTTTGGAACTGCCGCGTGGGTGTTGACGTGGCGGCTGACTGGGCGACACATGGCCGACATGCATGCACAGCACTGAGGTGGCAGGTAAGCTGGCGCTGACGTGGACGACGGTGAGACGAGCGGTGCTCGGGTTCCAAGGAAATCCGACGAACGACGGCTCCTCGCTGGTGGTGGAGGGGTACTACAAAAAGCTGGTGCTCCGACGAACACGTTGGTGCGCTCACTGGTGCAAGCGGGTCACTGGGCTAGCTGGCGGCGAGGTTAAGGCGGAGGCTAGGGCTCAGGCTTGTCGGAATCTGCTCTCCGGCGACTCTCCAGCGGAACCAAGGTGACCAGGGGATAGATCTGGACCTTGCGATCATAGCGGCGGCAACCACGAGGCTTGAGCGGCTCTGACGGCGATGACTGGGCTTGTCGGAGTTGAAGGTAGCGTACTTTCTCTTCGACGGATTCCAACAACTAGGGTTTAAATCGCTCTCAGCTCGGGAGGTTAGGGTTGGGATCACGAGGCCAAGGGCTCTCCTTCCCTTTATACGGATGGCTTGGGAGAGTCCGTGGCGACACTGGCGAGGAAAGTGGTGTGGTGGAGGACTCCGGGTGCGAGGCGGGATCGGAGACAATGCACAGTGCTTGGTGGGGCCCACTTGACAGCAAGACAGGTTCGAGAGAACCCGCGTGACAAACGACAATGACGGCAATGACAAGTCTGAATGCAGTAGCGTCTTGAGAGAGAAGGAATGGGAAGAGATGACGAAAAATGGGACGGAGGAAAGCGAAGGAATGGAAATGGATTAAAGGAAATTCAACCCATTTGGAAATCCGAGATTTATAATAGGTTTTCTATTTTAAAAATAGTAGAAAATACAAATATCAATTAAAAAATAGCAAACGAACTGGAAAATTCTAGAAAGATCTAGAAAATATATCCAAGCACATAGAATCCAAATAAAATATTTTTATAATAGTTGATGTTGACATTAATCATATTAAATTGTTTTGCTTTTGAAAGTCCATATTAAGCATTATTAAAATTCAAATAAAACTTTGGTAAATTTTTCCACAGAGCTTAGCTACTCAAAAAGATTTTTAAACTTCAGAAAATTGGGATGTTACAATTTTTAAATAGGTTGGTGGCTTCTCCTATGAGAATAACAACCCTACTCCAATATTCTTGTATTGATTGTGATTACAACAAGAAGGAAGTCACTAAAAACTAATGCTAACGACTTCTGTCTTGTCCTCTCTCTTCAGTCGACCGACGTTATCCCTTATATAGCGTTTGAGGGGGTGGTAGTTGTCCTATGCTAGAAGGTTCCTCACTGCTTGGTTAATTGTGCACATTTGATGACAGTTATTGTCAGAGAAACATTCTCCCCACATCCGCCTTGCAGTTATGCCAAAGACATAGATAATTACGTGTAGTTTTGTCAGAGAATAACGACCCATGTTTAACTATTGCGTATAAATATACGCAGCGCATAAAGTCCTTAGTCGATTGGGTACACATGTATGCGGGTGCTATCGACCATAGGGTTGTTGTGGTTGACTTAGCCATAGTAAAGCTTACGACCATGAGGTGATCGTAATAAAGCTTACGATCATAAGGTGGTCATAGAAGATCTTACGGCCATATGATAGCCGTAGAATAGCTTACGACCATATGGGGTATCGTAGTAAAGCTTACGATCATAAGATGGTCGTAGAAGATCTCACAACCATATGATAGTCTTAGAATAGCTTACGACCACTAGGTAATTGTAATAGAATAGCTTACGACCACTAGGTAATTGTAATCTTCTCTTATCATTAATAATAAGGGGTACCTTTGAAGTTTGTATAAAGACATTATCATCTATAATAAACATTACAGATACTTTAATTAATTGAGAAATATTAGATCCTTGTCAACATCGTAATGTTAATATTGATGATTTAAATAGGTTATGTTATTATGATGTTGTTACCATGGGGATGACATGGTAATGTTAATAATGAATATTGAACAATTTCATCATTCACTTGCATAAGAGCCAAGGCGGTGAGTACTTCCATGATTATGGCTAGTCCGGCGTGCTCCATGTTAAAATCCTACAGAGGTAGAGACCACACCCTCAAGAAGATGGGGGAGAGTGTGTCATCGATGGGTGAACACTCCACTATACTGGTATCAGCTGAAAGAGCTGCATCATAGCATTTGCATTCATGCAAAAGATATTGATGAGATTTGAGAATGAAAATGAGAATGATGGTGTTTTAAATGTTTAATGAGCATGATTATTTATCATTGTATCTTGTACTTATTTGAGTCGTGGATTGACTCTTGCTTTATTGGTGTTTCTTTAGGTGGCCGTTGATGGCAATATGCATGGGGACGGAGTAACACATGAATTCTCACATGTATTTATCATGATTCCTTATAATAATGATGTTATATCATCTAGAGATGAGTATTACATTTGGAGTTTATTCACAAATGGTGGGATTGTGTTATATATTAGTTTATTTCAGTTTGAGATATTAATTGCTTAGTTAATGGTCGATTCTTAATTACTTTCTTGTAATGGATTATTAATTGTTGTTTTGGTATCTTATGACTCGTTGATGAGATTTTATTCCTTGTATGCTTGTTGTAACTTTTTTTTGTTAAATATGGTTTAAATTGGTAGCTAGAATAGTTTAGGTGACATTCAGGGCTCGGTGTTGGGCGAGGTGTTATAAATTTGTGGCATTAAGATTTACATCCGACCCTCTGTATACCGAGCTAGTCTCATGATCGATAGCTAACTCACATAATACAATTATAGCTGAATATCACATCCATGCATGTGTATAAGTACAATAGTACTTAATATTACAGAAACAAACGTAAGTGGGCCTTAGGGCCAAGTTTTTACAAAGCAGGCTGATGGGCCAACGCGTTTAGAGATATTAAACAATAGCGGAAGATAAATAAACCAAAAAGGGACCTCCAAGAGTTTACCAAAAACAAACGACTTGGACTAAGACCTAGATATCGCTATCATCTTCATTTCCATAACCGGATGCATAGAAGTATACATACACCAGGTCTTTAACTTTGTAGTTTGAATCCATATATTTGAGCAATAATGAGTACAACGGCACTCGGCAAGCCCTCACACCAAAATACAATTATATAGATGTAAGGCTTAGCAAAGAAGGGGTCTTATGATTATTTTTGCACCAAGCAAGTTTCGCTAAAATACTATAATTATTTTTCAAACCTATGACCTAGCCATTTTAACTTCAAACCAAAGTTTTGATTAAACCAAGCTTCATCATAACGAAAGGTTCCATCCACCTATTACTACTCATAAGGTTCCATCCACCTATATCATCGCTACAACGAGTTTTACGTTAACAAGTCCTCATCCACATTTTGTTAAAACTAACCAAGTGTGGCTTTCTGTACAATTCCCAAAACCGGGGGCACGGCTATTCGAATAGATTATACACTTTGTAAAGGTTGTAGAGCTTTACCTACAAGATATGGTCTACTCATAATATTAGCCATGACACGCTTCCTCAAACGTCTTGACGGAGATGATCAAACCAAGGCTTTTCTAGTACTGGTCCGACACTCGACTCACTCCAGCGAGGAACCACTTATTTGGGGCGGTGACCATTCTGAGGCACCCCAGAATTCTCCGTTGCGGGACGCATTTTCAATCCCCCCTTCGTTGTTAGGGAGTCGCTCGCCCTTCTCGATTTCCAAATCTACCACTATGCGCGGGGTTTATGACAGAAACTGAGCAAAGTAATTGGCTAGGTCTATCCCATACAAAAACTTGTGATTGCACTGTTTATAAGTTTACAAATGCAGCACATGATTCAGTCCTTAATTGACTCAGGTGAGACAATCCACAAAACGAACTCTCGTGCATGCCTCTGCACCGATCTCATACCAACCACTCACCTAAGTCTCCACCATTTTATATAACATTTTCCTGTTTCCTGTGGTAACCCATGTTACCACATTATCATTAGCGATATATCCCGAGTTTTTATAATGGTAATATTTGTGTCATATTCAATTCAACCACTAAGCAGTGTCTAAGCACAACCAATAGTCATTATTGATTAACCAAGGGCAATTTACTAATGTAATAATTAACCAAGGGTGATAATGTATGGGGAGTTATCAACTATCAAGGAAGTGAATAATAGTACCAATATTTAGCATAGCTAGGTAACATCAACCTTTAACATAGCATTCCATAAATAATATTAAGCATGCAAGTAATACTTTGAAATAAAATCATTTACATTTGAGAAGCAGGTTCAACATGATCAATTTTAAGGACTTGCCTTACTCAATTATGGATATTAGTTGGTCTTGGTCTTGTCTCAAGCGTTGGCAAAGTCTTGACAATGTTAGAATCTATTTAAGTGCAAAATGGCGACTTGAATAAATACACATAACTCAAATAAAATTCTTATGAACTACAAAAATTATTATTTTGGTACTGATGGAAAGCTCTAGAATTTGAAAACAAAAATCAAATTATTTGGATTTCAAGCGAGAGAAACGAGCTCTCCAAAGTTTGACCCGAGAGAAATTCGAAATTTTAAAATTTCTAACAAGTGGGTCTGTTGTTTTTTTTTGTTTATTTTTATTGGAAAACCCAAGAGTCTAATAGGTGGGACCGTGGTTCACATGGACTCGATTCACCGAAGCGGTGCATAGGGCTAAGGCGCACTTGTCGTGGCTTGGTCTACGGACTAAGTCTACACACTGATAAGTAGGGTGGGGCACGCATGTCATAGACTAAAACATTAATCTACAGTTTAATTAGTTTTTCTAATTAACGAGAGCCCACATGTCATACAGGCATTAACTAATTAATTAAGGTTGATTAATTATCGGTTAATCTAATTACTTGGGTCCATGTGTCAGTGCTCCACGTCGTCTTCTTCCTCCGCACGGGGACATAACAAAGGTGGCCATGGCTAGCTCGGTGGCAACAGAAGGGACTCCGGTGACCAACCGTGACCAGAAAAATGCAATGCGGGGTGCATGGTGGCTCTAATGGTTGTGGCGGTGCGACAGGAGCTGGACCAAGGCGGCAGCACGACGGCGAGGTCGGCAATGATGCTACTGTCGTTAGGGGCAACTACCCAACATGGCTAAAAAGTGGGAATTGAAGCCTAGACTACCATCTACAGGCTATAACCTTGCTAAATGTGCACTCGGTGCTCAAAATACGGCGGCGCAATGAATTCTTCCACGGCAGCTTGTAGCGACAAGGCGAGGTCGACGGTGCAGCTACGCTATAGCCGTCTACGAATTTCATTTACTAGCCTAAAGGTTTTGTGAGATGGTGAAGTCTACAAAAACGGAAGGGCTCACCTGGAAACCAAGCGAGGAAGGAGATCGGGTGCAGCAGCGGTGTTGCATGCTCTAGGCCTGTGATGAGGACAAAGGGATTGCTGGTGTCTCTGGTACACAGAAAGGAAAAAGGTTGTGCACATTAGAGAGAAGGGGTCAAGGCAACAAAGATGCGCGAGACAATAGAGGCAAAAGCTCATCGGACAAGGCGGAAGGAGGCGACGACGATGCGGTGTACTCCGGCTAACCATGAACGGTGGCGGTGCCCTTCTTCTCTGTGAGGAACAAGCATAGAGGAGGCGAGTGTGAGAAAGAGGAAGTGAAGGCGATTGCATTATGCAAGAAGATGAGGTGGAAACCCACTCGGTGGTCGGAATCAATGGTGAAGCCGGTGGCGGAATTGGGAAAGTAGGCGAGTTATCATCCACCCGATCGTAAGAAGAGGGGAAAGTTGGGGAGGATGCAACGGAGTGGTTGATGAGCACGGTGACACACTCGGTCGAGGCTTAAATAGCGAGGAGCGGTGGGAATGGATGAGGCCTAGCATGGCATGGCACAGGCACCCAAGTGGAGCGGCATGTAGGAGCTTGGCGTGTGGATGGGACGAGGTCACAGCGTCGCGAGAAGGGATGAGAGGTGTCGACGATCGAGTCGCTGATCTTATGAAATGAAAAGAGGAAAATGGCAGAGAATTCTTGGGAAAGAATGGAACTGCTCTTTATTGCTATGAACTGGCTATTACAGGGGGTGCCTTCGACAAGGCACAGGACTAATCCTAATTATACTGAGCGTAATGCTTGCTATGCTATTAAAATCCATTCATCTGTTGATCTTCTGAATTGAATTCAATCTCCCCTTCTGCCGCTTGCGTTCTTCTTTAAGTAGTTGACGAAGTGGTGGTAGTTACTCCTGGAAATGGCGCCTATTGGGAATTGATGCCTCCGGTCGGAGGGAGGCAGTGGTTGACAAAGTATCAACCATTTGGTGGTTGTGTATCTATGAGACACACAACCGTAGGATGGTTGTTGTCAGTGTCTTTATATTATAAAACGTCGCGTGGTATGGAGCAAATATGACATGTGCTCTATTCATCACACGGTATGGAATATACCCATAGTCAGATCTGGATGTCAGTTCATTGCTTCTACGAGCAGTCATCTAGTCGGGGACTGGGTACAGGCCCTCATCCGACCAAGGTATCCTCAAAATAACCTCTGGAATCCTTACGACCAGGGAGGTCGTGAGCCTTAGGGGTTACAACCATGAAGACATATGGTCTTTTATTATGTATTAAAGTAATACATCAAGAGTTTAATCCTCGTCAGCTAGCCCTCGAACTTTAAGTGAATTGGTTGTGTGAACACTTTTTCCCGGTGAAGTCTTACCGGGCAGATCATCATTTAATGTCGTGACACTCGAGGTGGTCTGTATTCACTTTAAAGTTGAGAAACTACCTTGGGACCCGAAGAGTTTTTCTGTCCGTTGGACAAAAGGTTTTGTCCATTGGGCTCTTGGGTAACTCCCGATTACGGTTAAAGAATTATGGCTATAAAATCCCTTAGCACAGGGCTTAGGACTTTCACGCCTTCTACTTTTCCTTCGACCCTTTTCATCTTCTTTCTTAGAATCTCTTCCGACCCCCTTTGTTCCTTTCCCCCAAATCCTTTTCCGACCGCTGTTCTAAACCCAACCATGTCGGATCAAATCACTAAGTGGCTAGTTTCTAATCTAAGCGACAAGAAGCTCAGGGCTTTGGAGGAGATCGGGATGCTTCTAGATAGGAATTTGATCAAATGGAGGTCAGCGTTTGGAGGACACTTTTCGAGCCGTGAGGAAGGGGAAATCCCTATTTTCCTCGCCTACATCGAGTGCGGACTCAAGTTGCCGGCTCACAAATTCCTTTCTCGGGTCCTGGAGTATTATGGAGTCAAGTTGGTGAACTTGGCTCCAAACCCCATCGCCAACATCAGCATTTTCGCCTACCTATGCGAGGCGTACCTGGGGATCCGACCAAACCTGAAGGTCTTCAGGTATTTCTACCGGATGGCGAAGTCAGGGATGTCGGCGGCCGGACCTGGGAGTGTTCGCTATGCCTCCATGATGGGAAGGCTAATGAGTATATCCAGATGTACTCAAAATCTTCGTGGTTGTCATGGAAGCAGAATTGGTTCTATATGACAGTCACGAAGGACGACGGCCTATACTTCATTGGCAAGAGGGCGAGCAAGAACATAAAGTGGAGGTCGACCGAGAAGAAGGAAGGATGGGTCGGAAGAGTGGTCGATGCCATTCAAGACCTTAGTGCCAAGGGATTGACTTCCTGACACGTAGTTAGGGACTTTTCCTTGCGCCGGATTAGTCCCTTGAAGCTCCGAGAGCATTCATTGCTCTGGTACATTAGTCGCGACGAAGCGATCAAAGACTTAAAAGATGGTAAGTCTTTGGAAGACTCCGACTAGTATATTTTATTTGGTTGATTATTATTATTTTTTAACCTTGAAATCTTCATGTCTTCTTGAGGTCCTCTCTTTCGATGAAGTCAAAGAGCGAATCAAGATGATTTGCGCCGAGGAGCCTGATACTAAGGCTGCTTTCCTGGGCATTTTGACTATTGTCTCTGATGAGGAGAGACTAAGAAGACTCAAGGTAAATAACTATATTTTTCTTCATCTATTATGTATCTTCCGATCTGTATATAACCTTTTGCTCTAACATGTAGTCGGTCGGATTGAAGTATGCCAAATCCGACAAGGATTCCCTTTGTACTACTGTTCCGACCGATTCCTATTCCAAGACCGCACAAGACGATGGTCTTCTGGATGTAAGAAAGAGCATTTGCAGAAAGAGGAGTATAATTTAGATGGAAAATAACGTCGTCTGATTAAAACTTTGAATTGTATTTAAAACGGGAGAGAAAGAATGTCCGCAGATCGAAACTGCGGAGGTCGTTGGCTCCAAGACGACCATTCAAGATCTGACAGATGCTACAGTGGTGACTGTTCTGGAGACCGACGAAACCACACCTACCGACCCGATTCTGAGAAGTTTTAGCTCACCATTTAACTTGTAGATTTTTATAATTTCAATTTGGGTGAAAGGGAAAATGATTTATCTTTTGAATTGCAATTCAAGTTTTTGGAATTTCTTAAAATACAACAAAAGATTTTGAAATCCAAGAAATTCATGTAAGTTTTAAATTATTCAAAAATTGGGCTGTTACATGAGCCCGCCGTGATTTGATTATTGGTCCGTAGAGTTCACAACAATCGTCCGACTAATTGTGCCAAGCAAAACGGTAGTGGTTTTCCTCTTATGTTACGGTTTGGATAGTTTCGACCTATCCGAACTACTCTCGAATACGGATTCTGTCGGCTAATGTATTTATCGAATCGGTAACGAATACAAAAAAAAAAATTATCGAAAATGAATACGGATTTGGTAAGAATAGAATACACATGATATCCAGAGTGTATATTCCCTATTTCAGCCCAGGCCATTTACATGATACTTTAGAAGCCCATTATACATTGACTTATACCCTAGCCGCAATTCCAGATCCTCAATTGCTTTCACTCGTGTGTTTTCATTGATTTTGTAGGTACACTTGGGTTTTCATGTCCTGTGGTGTATTTATATTCGACATTATTAGTATTCGTCAGCATCCAAAAAAAATATGTAAAACCATTACCCGTCCCTATTTAGTCCGTCTTCATCCCTATTCATACCTCTTTCGTTGTAAGAAAGAACCGGGGCCTAGCCCTTCCATGGTCAGCATTGCCTTCCATGGCAAATACATACAAGCTCTTATGTTGAGCGCTCATCAATTTGTTGCTTCCGGGTTCTGATGAGCAGCAGGACCAAATAGTACTTAGCCGGCTACTTTGGGCAGATACGGAGTACAAACAAACGGCAGCATATTAGATTTTTTGCTTCAAGTTAATGCCTCTGGCGTTGCGTGATTATCAAAGGTGTTTGGCACTATTACGACGATGTATGACATATAATGGCATAAATAATGCAAGGGCTTCGAACTTTGTCCTTACATGAACACTGAAAACGGCTGCACTTCAAAAATATCTATCATCCAATGTTGTTTCTAGTAAATGCTGCTCCGTTGATATTGTTAGTGTGGTTAGGTCAGCCATCATACAACATTGTACTGTACGAAAATTGTAAAGCACACCGACTATTTTTTTTGTCCATTTCTGAAGATTTGTTGGTAGATATTTTCGGGCGTGTCAACGTACCTGGATCTGGCTAGCGAACGACTACAGCAGTGGCGTTTAAACAATTTAAGGGGATTTTTTTAACAAAAAAAATATTACTACAAAGTGCACGGAGTCCTGTCTGTAATTAGATGCCCATTTAGTACTTCGAAAAGCTAATTTGAAAGAGGAGGTTAGCTTGACACACGGAGAAAGAATATCTTGTCTTAACTAATAATATCTTAACTAATAAAGATCGGGGTTTACCTTCACACGGCAGGGGCAATCATCCCACCACATCTATGTACGACTAAAATCGGATTTTCTCCTTGTGTTTTCTGCGCTTCCCCTGTTCCTCTCGCAGAAGCCTTCGACCACCTCCTCCCCTCCAACCATCGTCTCGCCTGCCCCACCTACCTCCTCCCATCCAACCACAGCACCGATCTCTTCCTCCCTCTCACACGCCGTTGCAGCCCACCTCCTCCCCTCTGACCGTGCCTTCACATGCGCCGCCCCGCGCCACCTACCTCCTCCCATCCAATCGCTGCACCGCCCTCAACGCGTTGTCGTGTCGGTAAGCCCCTCCCCTCACCGTGTGCGTCAACACGTGTTTCGGGACACGAGGATCCATTCCCCTCCACTAATTTTTCCCTTCGTCAATAGGTGCTCGCTGACGACCCCTTCTTCCCCATTTCCGGCCACAACCTCCATTCCCGCTCTGCAAATAGGAAGTTATCCGTGCAAGACAAGTTTTTCTGTTAAGTTAAATGGAGATAGTTTTTTTGGCGGATGCTGCTCTTCTCCCTGTCTTAATTAAAATGACATGCCAAGCTTTTGCATGTTCTTGAAAAAATAAAAAATAAATATAGTGTAGTATACCATGCACTAGTTATCGCGCGCCCATACATGTTAGAATCAAATGGCTAATTAAATATCTATCTAGCTAACGTGCATGGCATATGTGCAGCTGGTCTATAAAGATCTTTTTGTTGTTTCATGCGTGCCAGAAACTAGTCAACAGGTATGTAACAGTACAAGCGGGAGTGACGCCATCAATGCCACCCCGCACTAGGGTTGACTTGCATAGCAACACACGCAAATGAAAGGCGACTACTTCCTGAAAGCATGCACTAGCTTCCTAATTAAACAAAAGCACTTGTGCTAATCCGTTCAGTCCGGCTCCGGAACCCGCCACTCAAGTCGCTGAATAAAGCGACTTGTTTGATGCGCACTTGTGAGGCCAAAAGAATTCGTACGAGCTAATCCCTATCACAGTGAGCTCAGCTGAAACTTTAACGAAACTCATTTGCGAGATTTTGGTTCATTTGACCTTTTTTTTGAAATGAAATAGCAGATATAGATTCTTTCCGTGCAAAATATCATATTTGACACGCGATAGGCTAGTCGGGCGACATGTACCCTATCGCGTATCGGGACTACAACACCTTCTGCTGCACACGGGATAGCACGATCGAGACTCCGCGGATCGCATCGTGATTGAGTTTGTCGCGGTCTAAAATGGTAGCAGTTGGCATGCGTGCACCTAGTACATTGCTGTTTTCCTGCCGTACTCGGTGCACTACATCTTCTTCACAATTTTTTTAAATAATCTATTTTTATTGAAATATCAAAATATTCCGGCGATATTTTTTTACAAAAATATCGTCTGTCATGCCCAATGGTTGGGCGACAAGGACTATCATCAACGGTTGGGCGATGAAAGCTTGTCGCCCAACCGTCCGGCTTTAAAGCGCATGTGAGGCGGCGGTTGGCGTAATTATTACGATCGCCGCCGCGGTTGGGCGATAGGATCTGATCGCCAACCGTAGAAGCGATCGCATGTTCGAGCCGCCTAGATGCGGCGGCGGATAACCTATATAGCCTCCTGCGGTCCTGCTGAGCGATTCGTTTCGCAGAGGTTAAGCAATTAATCGACAGGAGAAGAAAAGAAAGGGAGGAGAAAAAAAAAGAGAAGGAAGAAGAGAAGACAAATTTGGATTCGAGGAGGTAAGTTTGATTTATTTTGTCTTGTATTTTTTTAAGTAGGTATTTAGTTAATTAAAATACTAGGTATAAGTAGCGTTAAATGAAAACTATAGTTAGGAAAAAAAAGTAGATTTGTTTGTTTGTATGTAAGTAGAAGCGATAAAAAACTTTAGAAAATCCTCGAACACCAAGCGCATAGTAATAAGATAAAATAAATAGATCTTGGCGGACATTCAACTACGATGGCCTTCACCAAAAGCAGCAGTACAAATAGGAAACAAAAGGTAACTTGGAGCATAATAGCGATAGAGTTTTTAGCACCCGATGAAGTTACGATCACGAGGATTCATGCAATCCATTGGATTTATGTATGTTTAGGAAATCATCTATTGACTCTAAAATGTGATATAATATGTGTTATCTTGTCTTGTGACTAGCATTTGGTATTAAATCAGATAAAATAAATAAGATAAAATAAATTGATGCATTTATATATTAAATCAAATGTACATGGAACACAATACTGTACTAATGCTAGACTAATACAATTTTATATCCTTAACAATGCACAAGTTAAAGAGTCTCAACTTTTCCAATACGGTACTAGTGCAATACTTTCCTTAATGTATCAAATTCCAAAAATGTAAGCATTCAAGTCATAATCAAAATAAATAGTATATGTAGAATTTCAGGTTTGTAAATTCTCTTACAAAAATTTCAGTTTCATATCTTATTTGAAAAATAATATTTTTAATTTCATATAATGTAGTTTTGATTTTTGAATTGTTCAAGGTGCATAGATATGAAACGTCCTTATGTATGTACCAAATATTTCTATAGATATGCTCGATTACAAAAATGTAGCAAGATATCCTGCTTCTTTGTCGAGGCATTAGAATTTGGATAATGCACGCTATGGAATAGCTTCGGTTTTAGGTTGAATCTGAATATGGTACCACACGTTCATTGCGGCCTCTGCCTTAGGGAATGAATGATGTCTTGATCATCTTTGTCGTAGTTGTTATCAAGCGATAGGCGAAAGGGCCTTACAAATGTAAATTACAATGTAGCAAGACTTGCATATCGTGCGTTCTTGGTGACTAATTGCAATGTTGGAAATATTTGCGCCATACAATAAGGCATGCACTGTACCCACTACATTGAAAGTGCATTACGGTGTTGGCACCGTTCGTGAAGGTCCGTCTTGGTGTTGACTTGAGCAGTTTTCAGACAAGCCACTCTGGTACACGGACGGCGAGAATGCACTAATCGAAGATGTAAACCGGGCGACCCATGACTTCTCTTTGAACCACGAGGTGTCTTGGCGTCGACATACAAGGGCTTTGGGCGGTCTTCCACGAACATCGGTGGGAGTTGAGAAGGCGATGCGCCTGGCGATGTGGAAGGCCTTTATAGAAGGATGTCGGCGTAGTGGATATGAGTGTGTGATACTTGTGCAACCATGCCCAAAAGAAGTGTCGGGGCCCCCTGGGATATAATCCGGGTGTTGCGGCGGCTCGGTTGCGGCATGTTGGTGAAGAAGAGGACCGGGAGGCTGTGTTCTGAAAGAGTTGAGAGAATGTTGCTTGTGATGAGCCCGACGCTACATATAGGAGAGGAAGATCGGGCACCACATGATGAGCCTCTGAGACGGTGATGAAGGAGAGCATAGGGATTACATATTGCATCAAATGGAAGCGATGACCGGATGGCCTTGGTGAAGAGGACGCTTTACAAGAAGGCGGCGAGGCGATTCCGATGAGGCGGAGCTCCCATCCACAGGAATGGAGCAGTTTGACGCCGAGGGTCTATATGCGCCGACGACGAGCACGAATCGCCGTGGGAGTACCATGCCACGGAGGTTCGGTTGCACTCAATGTTTGTCGATAAGACATCCTTGCGGGATGCCATTAAGTCGTGGGCTATGTCTATCGGCCGGACGTTTGGTCATCAAATCTAGCCAAGAGCAGTACACCGTCAAATGCGAGCAGTCCGGTTGTCCTTGGCGAGTGCACGCGCATAGACCAAAGTATGAGACTCATTGGATTGTCTCGAAGGTGGAGCCGCACTCGTGCATGCTCAGCGGTGTTTTGTGGAACATCGTAACATAACGTCGACATTCATAGCTAATTTGATGTATGGAGAGATAGTGGAGAAGAAGGATATGGAGGCGGGCACATTATGGTGGCTATTGAGAAGAAATTCAAGTACAAGATCGGCTATGGGAAGGCGTGGCGTCGAAGCGAAGGCTATGGAAAGAGCGGTTTGGATCTTTTGAGGTGGCGTCGACAACCTTCCTCGTATGCTTGAGGTCTTGCGGAGAGAAACCCGAACACGTACATTCTTTGTGAAGGACATGCCATCTAAAATTCGCGAGGTTTTTAGTAATGCATAGGGCCTTCGTAGCCTTCGATCCCTCGCATCGAGGCTTTTAGGCATATCTTGCCCGTGATCTCGATTAGACGGACTTTTTGACCGGAAATACAAGGCAGATCCTTACCGCCATAGGCGTTGGCGGCAACAATCAAATTCGCCATTAGCCATCGCATTTGTCGAAGGTGAGAATTTTCACGGTGGTTGTGGTTCCTTCAACATCCGAGGTGGGAGTTGTTGGAGCTAAATCTGGTGTGTGCGTGATTCATGATCGACGCACGGGATCTTGAAAGGCCATAAAAACTTCAGAAGACCCGAGGAGCCGTTCCTTGGCGGATATGACGAGCGAGATGGTGTATTCGCCATTTGGGGGCCAACTTCTTCAAGAAGTTCCGAAGCAACCCTTGGTGAAGCTATTCAAGAGGTGGCTATCGTAACAAAGAAGCATAAATTTGACGCCTTATGGTATTTCTTTGAGATTAACACAAAGGAAACACGTGGACCACGAGGAACCAAGGAGCGAGTCTGGAACTACTGGTCCGAGGCAGAGGACCTCGAGGAACATCGAGTGCTTCTCCCACTGGATCGAGGCACAGCCATTGGACAAGTGGTCTCTGCTGCATGACACGGACGGGGCAAGGTACGGCATAATGACCACTAACCTTGCGGAGGTGTACAAGCCCCGGGTTCTTAGGGGCCTTCGTTCTCGGCCCCTCGCCGCCATCGTGGAAGGTGTTACGCACGGCTGTCGGGTATTCAGGAGAGGCATGCAAATGCCGCACTTCATGCCACGAACCCTCAAACACCGTATTGCTCGAAGATTACGCGGCATACATGCGGCGAAGACACGAAGGGCGGTCGCACACGGTTATGCGTGATGGGCAATATAGACATCGTTCGGCGTGCTCTTGCGGGATAGAGCGGATTTGGGGCGGCTCGTTCTCTTATCACCCACGGTATGCCTTGGAGATCATGTCAACGAGCCTAGGTATGCGTGCAACAAATGAAGCTCTTACACAAGCCATGCTCTCATGTGCTTTCGCCGCATCGGATCGTATCGCGTATGGACCCTTTGAACTTTGTGTCCGAGTATTTCTTGAAGGAGAGGGTGGTGCGGTGTGGTGGCGAGCTTAGGGCTTCGGGGTTGTGGGTAACCGCCACCTTGGATATTGCAAATAGGATCTGGATTCCGGATATTGACATCTTTGAAGGGCAACAAGGGTCGTCGGCGAGTCGTCATATTCTGAATGATATGGATGAAGCACAAGCGAGGCGTTGGGTACACAGCTGCGAACCGCTATGACGGGGAGGCCCCTGACCCGAACGATGCAAGGCACCACCGGGAGTAAACCATTGCTATGGAAGGATGTCAAGACTTCTTCCGGTGTGAAAGTGGGACGAAATGGCAAATCGATTGCACATTGTCATTTGTACTTTGTATTGTTTATGTAGGCATGCGGTACTACCCAATTTTCATTTGATGTAACGTAATCTCAGTAAGACATGTATCGTATGTTGCACGTAATGTTTATTTAAGTGTTGTCTTGTTGTACTCTTTTGATTTTGTTTGTTTGCAAGTTAAATTTACTCATTAGTTACACTCGATGTTTTATTTCGCGTATTTGCTAACTTAAAGTTGTTTTGCGGTATGGATCACGGATCCGATCGAGTTTTGGCCTCCTTGACGGCGCTTGATCGGCCAAGCGCATCGGCCAAAGTACATCGTCCGGATGCTTACTGTCACAATGTCTCGTAGTAGTAGCGAGTTTGACTATAGCAATTAGCGAACCATCATGCCATGTGACTCGTGTCACGTGCTTACATCTGTGCGGACTCTAATGTAGTTACGGTTACGTGTCTCCACTAAGCCATCAAAGCAAGACTATATTGCAAGTATGCCTCTTCTAGTGCAATCCCGAAAGAACCATTCATGCACCGACATTGAATCCTCCATGTTTTAAAGCATCTTCATAATCTGTGGCGTTCTCGGCCCTTCACTCATATTGCGTATTAGGTCCATAAAGTACGACCTTCCCGCATCGAGAGAGACTCCTTCCTCACGGTAATATCACTTACCTTTCTACTTACAACTCATTCTTGTCTCAATCGTCCTCACAAAATTCAATGAAAATTAGCGCACTACAACAATATACAACGATCAAAAAATGTTATTGCGACTCGACAAATTTCATACCTATCATATTCTCGAAAATAACAAGCAGACCAACTAATGGCGTCATAACACTATTATTTTCAAAATAAATATCATGACACAATCAGATTTGCTAAATTTAGTTCACCTAGAAAATGTAATATTCATTACAACTCAATTAAACAATATTTAAAAACAACAAAACAAGCTGCGAGCTTCATCGCGAACCATTGGGCGACCCGATCGCTTCAGCAGCAGAGACCCGATCGCTCAATGGTTCGGCAGACAGAACATCGCCAATGACGAGATGCAATCGCCAGCGAGATTGATCGTGCGGGGCGGGATCGATCGCCTAGCGGCAACATCTGTCGCCCGATGGTTCGGCGAGCGAAACCGATCGCCCAATGACGAGATCGATCGCCCAGCGATTGAGCGACGATGAGAATATTTCGTAAAAAAAAAGTCGATTGGAATATATTTGTAATTTAGAATAAAAATAGATTATTTAAATAAAAATTCTCTTCTTCACTACTGGAGCCATTTGGATAAGTGGATAGTAGCCTTGATGTTATGTCTTCTCGGCACAAAGAGTTTTAGGTAGAGTTCTGTTTTTTTTTTACCTTTTAAGTATAGAGTTCCCTCAACCGAATATTTTTAAATAAGAGAACATAATATTAAATAGAGAATAATTATGGAATAAAATTACAAAGATAAGATTTCAACCCCGACAGTAAGACTTCGTAATCTAGCTGCGAATTACATGGCACGTAGGGTTTGGTTACGTTCATATATTTGCCTCGCTACTCCTACGGTACAAATGACAACATGCACGAACCATCATCCCGAACTACACGTAAGATACATGTGTGTCTTTCGAAATCGAAAATACTAGGGGATTGGAGAGAAGTCAATCTTGCGGTCATGCATCCTATGCATTAGGGTTCATCGGTGTCTTTCACTTGTCTCCTGCAGCTCCGCGGGCATAGACTTTCGCGGGGGCTATATAGTACTCAGGTTCCATGACCTCCACGGGCGTATCCTAGTTTGAAATAACTACCCACTTAGTAGCTTTTGTGAGGGCTATATAGTACTCAGGTTCCATGACCTCCGCGGGGCGTATCCCAGTCTGAAATAATCACCCGCTTAGCAGGAGCATCAGGAACCATCGTTGTCTTTACCTCGTCTTCCCCATGCTCGGCTCGGACCTTCTTCCTAGCCTCCTCATGTTCGACTGTGAGGGTACTTTTGGGCTTCCACCACCACTTCGGTTTCGCACGGACTGTCGCTGCCTTTGCCTCGTCTTCCCCACTCTCGGTTGAGTAAGGTTTCCAACGGGTAAAGTTCTCGGGCGCTACTGCGTACTTCAGCATATACTTCCGCTGAATGAATACCTTGTCATACTTCTCCAGACTGTCGATCCAATGGAAAAAGTTGCAACACTTCGAGGCTGCCATTATGCACGGATAAAGTTAGCGATATGTGAAATGCAACATGCAATGTGAAAAATCGATGTGTGGGATTCTCTTACGTGGATATCCTCACACGTGTAGTATGCCCGAGCAACAATCTCCGGGTGTGTGGACTCTATGATATTTGCTAGGTTACCGTAGTCGCACTACAAGTGTGGAAATTCCGGTGGTACAGGTACATCCTTGCAAGAACGACTAGGGTTGGTTTATGCCTCGATGACAATCTTCTTCCTTGCTTCCTCCCTACCAAACTCTCTTCAAATGCATCTCCTCAGCTCGTCAATACCCATATCATTCAGTGCCCTTGCCCGTACCATGTTACACTGATATCTTGATAGGTCCAATCCACATGGCCCGCCCATATGACACTATCGCCGTGAAACACAAGCAATTCTTGCATGTTGGACCTTACCTACGATCAAAACAAGTATGTATACTTAATATCCACGTTCCAGCAATTCACCAATTTTTACTTACTACAAAGTTAACTTGATATCCATGTTTCCAACAAAAAAACATATTTTCTATACATACTCAATAAACTTGCTATCTACGTTCCAAACAAGTAACATATTTTTTTTTCTGCTTAGCCAATAATCTTGCTAACCATATTCCCAACATTTACCATATTTTTATGCTAATACTTACCTAATTGTGTTACCTAATCATGTACTAATTAACATACTAGTAAATTAATGACGAGTATTTTCCTAATCACGCGCGTCAAAAAATGTCCATGCTTCGAGCGTGCTTTGCATCTTTCCTAGTGGCAATGCAATCAATATGTCCCTGTTGCCTGTTGGGGGTTTCACTGCATTGAGGTAGCACAATTTTGCAAACATGGTAAACATGCTTCATCTTCTTATTGAGTACGTACTACTCCATAATCCATACTAGTTGAATGTTCGTGCTTTGCTACGGATAAAAAACATTGTCGTAGGGGTCGGCAGACCACCTGAGACTTAGAAAATTTTCCAAATCTTCCAAACTACACTCTCTGAAAATTTCAAACTCTATCTAGTTTTTCCTCCAAATTCCATTTTCAATTAGACCAAGTGCAAACGCAGCATCTCACCTTCCTTCACACATTCCAAGTCTTCCAAACTACACTCTCTCTAGAAATTTCAAACTCTATCTAGTTTTTCCTTCAAATTAAATTTTCGATTAGACCAAGTGCAAACGCATCCTCTCACCTTTCCTCACACGTGATTTTTGGCCGATCCTAAAAATTCACAGGTTCATCTTTTGGCCGGTTAGATCGTCACCTGTGGCCTTTTTGACCGTTAGCCACCTGTGATAAAGATCCAACTAGTTGATTAGAAGGATCCCGAATTGTTGGCCCAATCTTTCACGGTACACCCGAAGATTAGTAATGTGTCGTCTCCTTCTCTTTGCTTTGCATACCATGCACATGAACAATGCCTACATGAACAGTATCGACTAGGATGACTTGAGGGGAGAATAGCAATCTCACAAACCAATTTGGGTTAATTGAATTGCAAGAAAATCAACACACTCACAAACCAATCTAATAGATTGAATTGCATGTAGTAGTAGCCTCAGTGAATAGTGTCCACGCATGAACAGTAACCCTTCGTGAACAGTGCCAAACTCTTGATCTCTCTCTCAGTCTCTCAAGAACAACAAGCCTCTCACCTCCCAAACACAAGAACACACAATATGTGTCAAGTGCCTTTCTGATTTTTATTCATCTAAAGCATAACTTGTCTTTACATGGTGCCACTATGGGGCTTAAATAGCATCCCACGTAAGCACAATTGCACTCAGATGAACGGTAACCATGTGAACAGTATGTGTGAATAGTATCCAAAACTAACTCAACCACCTAAACGCACACAACTCAAACTCTCCTATTTTCGGAATTAAAAATTAGCAAAAATGAATTTCAGATTTAAAGGTCCGAAACGAACTCTAACTCAAACTCTAAACTAAAAACTAGCTTTATTGCTTATACCTGATTAGGACTCTTTAATTTAAAAGGAAATACATGAAATTTGGAATTAATGCTTTGGGCTGAAATTTGCATTGAACTTGGAGCCCAATTGAACTCCTTGAATTTGTTGGATTTTGTGAACTATCTGAATACCACCTTGCCTTTCCACACCTCTCCTACTTGGGCCGAGTGCCTCCCGGCTTAGACCCATGCGCCCCCTTGACTTGGCTTTGGGCCTCCACTCGGTTTCCTTCCTCTTAGGCAACGCCCATGTTTGGCCCCCCTTTAGCTCATGCGGTTTCTCTCTCTTGGCCCATGCACCTTGGCTTCCTTCAGCTTACTTCTGGCCCATATGGTAACCTCCCTGCTTTGGCTATAGTACCTACGACGACGTATGGAGAAAGCTCTCCTCTTTGCGGCAACAACATATCTCTCTCCTTGGCTAGCTTTCCTTTCATCTCTCTCCTCCCTCTTGGCCAAAGCTAGATCCTCTTTTGCTTCTTGTTGTAAAACAGTACCCTATTGAGAATTGGCATAAGAATGCAATATAGAAACACTTACCAAGATGATAGATGCTCCTATGGCTGTATCAACCTGCCCGGTCGAACCGCCTCAGAACTGACAGTCAGTTGAACTTCACGAAAATAAGGGTCCGAAGGCCTGCATCGAAGAACGGGACGAAGACCATGGACAGCTAGGGTCCAGCGCACCTGGAGGGCGGCATCTCGGGTCCAGCGCATGTGGTGTGTGGTAGGAAGGTGTTGCAGTCCTGGTGCGCAACAGGAAAGTGTTGCGGTCCTAGTGCACGACAGGAAGGTGATGTGGTCCTAGTCTTGTGAGTAGGGACACATATTGTCTGTCTAGCCTACTGTGGTGTCAAATTTGTCATTTCGGACTAGAGGAGGCTATATTTTCTATTTTATTTGCATGGTATGATCGAGAGGGATCTTGCTAAGGTGTGGCTATATGACGCTATACCATCGAATACCAATTCAACGGGATATGGCAGAGCCCTACGATCTGTTTCCATCCAACGATCCACCGGTGTCTTCCTCCTGTGTGTCTCCCAGTTCCCGCAGGCACCTCGTACACAGCGTGCCATCGAAGTGTCCCCATGCTCCACAAAGCAACTGCAGCAACCGGCTCCGTCCCCCACTCCATGCGCACCTCCAGCACCATATGTGTTGCCGAAATTTCCACTATCCTCATCTCCCAGCAACTTGTTCCTCTCCTCCCTGCTCAAACAGTCATGAGACGTGGGATGAAAACTTCATGAAACTATATGAAACTTGATGAAACACGATAAACTTGGGATGAAATTTCATGAGACTTGGGATGAAACTTCATGAGACTTGGGTTGAAACTTCATGAAACTTAACGACACTATATGCAACTTGATGAAACACGATGAAACTTGGGATGGAACTTCATGGGATTTGGGATGAAACTTAATAAAACTATATGAAACTTGATGAAATACGATGAAACTTAATGGAACTTCATGAGACTTAGGATGAAAACTTCAGGAAACTTAATGAAATACGATGAAACTTGGGATGAAACTTCATGAGATTTGGGATCAAACTTCATGAAACTTCACGAGACTTGGGTTGAAACTTCATGAAACTTGATGAAATTTCATGAGACTTAGGATGAAACTTCATAAAACTTGATGAAACACGATGAAACTTCATGAAACTTAAAGAAACTTAATAAAACTTCATCAAGTTCCATCCCAAGTCTCATGAAGTTTCATCCCAAGTTTCATCGTGTTTCATCAAGTTTCATATAGTTTTATTAAGTTTCATGAAGTTTCAACTAATTTTTGATGCGTTTCATGAAGTTTCAGATAAAAAAAATTCAAGAAATTTCAGCATGTTTCAACAATTTTCATAAAAAAATCAAACAAAAAGCAAAAAAGATTCAGCAAGTTTCATTAAATTTCTAGAAATCAAAAGTTTCAAAAAGTGTCAACAAGCTCACCTTGGCCCAACCCACGGCAGCATACTGGGTCCGACCATAGCAGTCCAGAGCGGTGGCGTCTTGGCATGTCGGTGGGCACTGGCAGGCCTCCCGATCTGGTCAGTTGTGCAAGCCCAACGAGATCTGCCGTGCATCAGAGGATCCTATTGTCCACGAGGCGGCGACAGGAGGCAATTGAAGCGATCGGTGAAGAGCTTCGAGGCGGACGTTATGGCGGCGCTTGCACTCGTCGTAGAAGCGAAGATCACGGTTGATGAAGGCGCACTCGTGGTTGCCGTAGAGGACAAAAAATGCTCCAGTACTTGAGCTTGTACGTGAGCCATGCGATGGTCTCGTTGCTCTGCTTCCTGCGGTCCACATAGTCACCCAGAAAGTTTCTGGGCCAAAAGATAGAGATGGATAGAGATGAGTAGTGGGAGAGATGAAGTCAGGGATGAGAGTATTGAATTGTTAGATGCTATGCCGTTACTTTCTCTAGCGACAGTATAGTGTTTTTTGGCTTTTTCCATCTTGATAAGGTCGTTATGCGCCTTGATGCAGAATTAAGGTAACGTAAAGTGGCACACTTAGGGCATAATCATTGCGTTTGTATTATGCGCGGGCCTTATCGCAAGTACAGCTACATATACGGATGGTTGTGTATTGCGTGATCTGGAGAGTTTAATTAGGACTTGGGAGGTGAGTATTAATATTTGTTTTTCATCTATCGCCTGCGAACTGCGATGCAGCTGGAGCAAGGACTGCATGTTTCGCCACATCGATTACTTACGCGAGTTGTAAACTTTACTTGGTGGGTGTGCAATTGCCATGGAGGGATGAAATGTAGATATGCCTGAGGGCAATTGAATTAGCACTCGTTCAGTCTATCTTTACTATTTTTCTTATATTTTATACTGAGTTGACATATTTGAAAATGTTAATAATCATGCGAACGAATAATTAAGCTGCCCCAGGCAAACCTGACAATTTCGTTGTCTAAGAAAGACACTACCAAGCTAGTTTTTTAAAATCACACATCAAGTCATCAATTATACAGTACTATACTATATCACAAAATCACAATTAAACTTCTTAAAATTCAATATAGCACATATCAAATTCTGTAAGAAAGAAATATCTAGCGGTGGTACCACTAGAGGCTATATTTTTGTATGGATCGCAATCAACATAATTGGTGCGCACAATTTAACATGGAACTGTTTAGCAACTCTTTCGGTTGTTGGCATGGAATTTTCCGGAATCTGGATAGTTCGCGCACTACTCGTCCATCAAAAAAGAAAAGGCGTGTTGTTGTGCGTGCCTTTTTCATGCGTGGTACTCGATAACACTTCAGCTGCACCAGTACAGCCTTTGAAATTTTCATCCGCAGGCCACGTTCGAGTTAGCCAGGCATGATTAGCGCGTAGGTGCGTTGCGGGCACGTGTCGACGCGCCGGGAGGTTCAAGCGCAACGCCAACGCTCCCCAAAAGTCTCCGCGCCATTACGCGCGCACGAGAGTCAGCCCATCGCCGCGGCGGAAAAAACCCAATGGCGCGCGGGGCCAACGCTCGCCTCGGCCCCGACCGTCAGTGGCAGGCGTATGACTCCGCAGGAGGGGCGTCCGCTTCGCCTCGACTGGGGGGGTTTGGTGGTGGGGTGGGACTGGGCGGCGTTCCACCGTCACATGGCCGGGGCTTGTTGTCGTGGACGTTGGATTACCACTGGAATACAGCGACCGCCGGCCGAGCTAGGAGCGGAAATAATGCGTGGTGCAGTTTGGAGTCGTGCGTGCCGAAAGTGAGGTGCACGGCGCGTGCTGCACGCGTAAATGCTCCAAAAAGGCCAGAGTGAACAGTGCCTTCCAGTTTGTGTCGTATTTTCGGGATACATGACAATTAAAATGTAAACCGAGTATATATTTGACTATTTGAGTTTATTTTTGGCGATAAACACCCAGGTGCTCCGTAGACATTTCCACATAATTAACCAGGTAACTTTGTATTTTCTGCGGCGAGTGTTTTCACTTGTGTTCTGGGTGTAAAGAATACAAATGCAATTATTTATATACAGGTTTTATCTAAAATAATGAGGTTGCCTAAGTTTTTTAAAAGTAAATTTCACAAAATCACACTACTTTTGGCAAATCTATCACAAACAATATTTCTAAGCAACAATTTCAAGAAACCACACTTTGTTTGTATAATATTTCACAAAACCACACGTTTAAGCATCATTGTCATATCCAGCGGGTTTGTTCACCACTTGCCTGTCTCACAAGACTATCATGTTTCTGTTTGCTGACATGGAGGTAGCTGTCACGCTAGATAAGAGTTAACACGTTAACCTGCTTGCGTGGTGTGGTGAGCTGAGTGGAAGGCAAGTTAATTAATTGTAGGAAGTGGTTGAAGGCAAATAACATTGTACTTGATGGGGCCTTTTCACTTAGTAACTAATCATCATGCTGACGTGTAAGCTCTTATTTAGTGTGACAACTACGCCATGTTAGCAAATAGAAACATGATAGTCTTGGTGAGTGGGCCCAACCTGGTAGGCCCCCTAACTGCGACGATATTGCTTAAAAGTATGGTTTGTGAAATGTTATTTAAAGGAAGTGTGGTTCTATGAAACTAGTACTTAAATGTGTGCTAGTTTTGCTAAAGATAATATAGTTTTGTAAAATTTATTTTTAAAAAAAAATTGCGAAGAAGAAACGGAGATGGAGATTTCACGAAACAACGCGTGGAAGCGTAAGGTTTGCATGATTTGTTGGGAGCTCAGCTTAGTTTTGTCGTTGCGTCATGCTTATGGCCTGCTAGCTAGCTATAGCTTAACCATCATATCTTGGTTATTCGGAAACCGCCAAATTGGAAGGTTATAAACCATCATCATACATGTTTAGGCAACTCAACGGTACTCCCTCCATTCAAAAGGTACGATGATTTAAAAAACATACAGTTAAACTTATCTAACTTTGACTAATAATATATGAAAAACTATTTAGATTGGCCATGAGTAAATACTATCATTAGATTTGTCATGATAAATATTTTCATAATATAATATTTTTATTATTTTTTACTAACATAATTATATAAAAAAATGATCAAAATTGGGTATTAGAGACCGTGCCGATGTTTAAAACGTCATATATTCTTGAAGCAGGCGAGTAATTAATTGATCAAGCGCAATGCATCGACACAAATGATTAATGAATGCCCCTGGTGGTATGAGGGCATATCCAATAGTTTGTTTTTAGGTTGTCTCTAACACCTCCATATCATCTTGAGATAATTTTGAAGACAACTATTTCAATACATTATCTCTTGAGCTGTCTCTTTAAAGCCTTGCAAGCATTTAAGTTTTACATGAATCAAGTGTCTTGTTTCGCGTAAATAAAGGATGATTTCGTTCCAACAACAAAAAAAAAACTTCGTCGCTAGTGTCTTGTTTCGCGTGATGCGTCCGTTGCTTCAAGAGAGGACGATCTTATTCTCTCTCCTCTTTCACTCTCCTCAACGTCATCAGAAAACTTATATGGCAACTTTAAAGACAACTAAAATTACACCGTTAAAGATGCCCTGATGGAACTGCGCAGTGTCGTTCTGAATTCGAAACAGAAGGCAAGGATTAATTCAGCATATCTAGCTAGCCGTGAAGCTACTACAAAGCCACTTTACGGAGCCGTCCAGTTGAGGGCATGAGTACATTAGGATTTGATTCAATAGAAAGAAAAGAAAACCAGTGGTGCTCGTAGAAACATATAATATGGTGATATTAATATATAGAGTCTGTCTATATAAGATTCAACTGTTTCTCGGATTAAAACAGTCAATGGTACTCATAGAAACATATAATATGGTGATATTAATATATAGGTGCGATTATATAAGATTCAATGTTTTTCGGTCTAAAACAGTCAAATTTTAAGTTCACTTATAATTTCATTATACATAAATTATAGTAATTTGTTTATGTAATTTTGTCTTGGCCATTGTAATTATTCTTGAAAATCTTAATAACGATACTTCCATCATATGATTCAAAATCTAACATATGCTTTGAGATATTGAGCCAAAATAAAGACAAAAATGAAATTCTATACCAACAAAATACGACAATATGGTGAACCCGTTATGCTTCAAAGAAAATAATAATAATAAATTTGGATCCAATTTATCAGATGAGAATAAGTGCAAATCTCAAAGTGTATCGGACGTATGAAAATTCGATTATTTTAACAAAAAGAAAATAGTTGAATGTTGTTTAGCAAAACCGTTTTGTAATTCGTGTAGCTAATCTCACAGTACTCCAAGTGATTACGATTCTCACAGTAAATCATCGTGTCACCGTAGCGGCAGTGGTACGACACGCAGATTAAACACATTTCAACCACGTTTGCTATTGAGCAGGTAGCTTTCAACCCCTCTGCTACACTGATCGTGCAACCATGCATCAATGACTGCAGGTCTCTCAATTCAATAATCGAAGCGAACCCAAATGATCAAGTCAACAGTACGAATCTTATAGCACATCTAACGAAAAGAGAAACTGACTGTTTTGACTTCAAAAAACTGTTGAAAGTTATATAGCAATTCTGTAATATATATACTTCAAAAAGATATAGAGATCATATCATACCAAGCCAAAGCTTGCCATTATGAAGTGGTCAACACATTATTATATACTGTTGTTCGATTGTTCCTGCAGGAATGCATCCTGACCTCATCTCTCGCTCTACATGCTGCGTGGAGAAGAGGGAATTGTTTATTTACCGAACTAAATTATTTCTGTAGCCCATAGTTATCCTTGATGCAGTGCGTTATCCTACTAGCTAGCTACCAAAAAGAACTAATTTTGCTAGAGCAATTTTCAAATAAGAGGACAAATGATACGTCACACACGCACGAGACATCAACCCTCCGAACTGCATTGCACTCCATCCCCAATAGCCCATAAACTTGCCAGAACTAATCATGCACGCGCGAAGAGCCAATCAAGTAAGACAGGGTCCCAAACTACTGGGAAAAAACTCTAACCAGTTCTGTCTTCTGTACGCTAAAGCTACAGCTTTTGTTAAACAATTGGGACGATAAGCTGATATAGTTAATTCACTCCCTTTCGGCATGCAGCTCTTACATAACCCTAATCATGCATGCATTAAAATTCCATAAGAAATGCGGCAGTCGGTCCTTGTGTGGTTTACAAACTATACACCTGCTTTCCTCCCATTGATTGCAGATTACACATTATTGTATCAGCCATACAGTCAAATTATTACGATCCCAACCGGATCTCTGAAACGCTGGTATAGCTCTCAAGTCTCAACTCGAGCTTAAGGTCATGTACAATGGATTTATATCAGCTGTTTATAACATCTGTCACGTAGAATTTAAGCTGATGTGGATAAAAGAGAATAAAAATAGAGAAATATGCTATCTATAATCTCGTAGCCGACTGTATGATCAAAATCAATTGTATAAACTGTTTTTAATGTTGTCTATAGATAACATAGAGAGTTACTATAGATAACAGCTATCTATACTATTATACATATCTTAAGAACAAAAACACGCTTTTTGCACCAGAGAAGAAGAATAATGGGGCCGACCCGAGATTGGAGTGCAAGAAAAGCAACAGACGGATCAGTCTAAGGCTTCTTTCTCGATAAGTACCGTCCATGTAAACCGCGACAGCAACCGAAAGTATGTCCGGCTCCCAGCGCACGCCTCGCAATCCGTGCGGCGCCCCATAATATAAAAACATTACTATAAAAATTACATTTCACTTCATTTACACACGGGCCATCTAGATTGGGCCCACCGCTCAGTATAAACAAAAAGGCTGTTCTTATCCACCCATCGATGTAATCCATCCTCCCTGTCGCTCTCATCTTCTCTCGATCTCTCCACGCGACGAACACAGAGGCGGCTCGGTGGAGACTGGAGAGGTCCTCGGGCAGGGAGGCAACGGCGCCGACGAGGAGGTTCACCGGCAGGGCGACGGCAGCGGGGAGGCAGCGTCGTCTGGGGTGAGAGCGGCAGGCTCGACGGGGAGGTCCGCGGCCAGGGGCTACGGCAGCGGTAGGGTGGCCGGAGGCTCCGCGGACAGGAACGACGCCGAAGGCGGGCCGGCGGCGAGGTCCACGGGCAAGGCAACGGCCAGGTCCGTGGCCAGGGGCTACGGCGGCGAGGTCCGTGGGCAAGGCGACAGAGGCGAGGTGCTGAGTGCTGACTTCTGTAAAAATATTGTTGAAGTATAAGTGAATTGCCCTTCTTTCCTCATCAGTTTAAGTTTTTGGGTGAATTGGTTGGTGCATACAACTCAATATAGTATCAGAGCCAAGAGGTCTTGAGTTCAAGATTTGTATGATTAAGAAAAAATAATTGCAATTATTTTTATTTCACGTCTTAGGCGCGAGGGTTTCTGCGTGAGGAGAGTGTTGAAGTATAAGTGAATTGCCTTTCTTTACTCATCAGCTTAAGCTTTTGGGTGAATTGGTTAGTGCATGCAACTCAATAAATATCTTTGCTGGACGAGTTATTGGTTTAAATAGCACGTTTCACGATAAAATAGCAAAAATCACCTTTGCAAATGAATGAGCAAAAATGGTATCTGCGACGTGCTCAAAAATCAAAATATACGCAACTAGCCTAATTTATCCTCACCGTGCAGTAGAACATGTAACGGGCTCCTATTCGGCGGCGATCGACCTATCGCGCCCTTATCGTGGGATAGGTGCCTTACCCTCATTTGGCAACGGCCGGCTTGCCACGTCCTCATCTAGCGTGATGTGGCCTGCCACATCCTCAACGAGCAGCATGTGCTGTAGGCAAAGCATCTGCCGCTCGGTAGACACGTGGCAGATCGACCGTCGTTGAATAGAAGCCCGCCACGTGGCATGCCAAATAGTGGGCGCGCGATAAGTCCGCAGTCGTATATTTTGAGCGTGACACGGACGTTATTTTTGATAATTTGTTTGTGATAGAGCTATTTTTGCTATTTCAATTAAAAACGTGTTAAATGATAAAAACACTTTGAGGACCGATGCTAACAGCGTTTATGGTTTTACTTTGTTCCGTGGGACGTAGGACTGGTTCAGAGAGTGCAAAGCAGGGTCTAAGAATTCAGATTTGGGCAGTCAGTGCAAGAAGCTACGTAGCTTTATTTGTGGTACTTAGTTCCTAATACTGGGTACTCGC
This sequence comes from Phyllostachys edulis, assembly GCA_036346405.1. NCBI lineage: Eukaryota > Viridiplantae > Streptophyta > Magnoliopsida > Poales > Poaceae > Phyllostachys > Phyllostachys edulis. The sequence goes on from JAYEVD010000258.1 coordinate 39,277, forward strand.
GAGGCCAGCAGGGCCGACGGGTCAATACGTGTGGGGCCCGACCACCGACCACGATCCGTTCCTGCCACACAACGACACCTACTTTTCCCCCGTGGAACCCCCCGCGCGCCCCCAAAAAATCCCACCCGGCCTTTTGCTTGCCCGACGCCCCACCTTTATAAGCGTGTTTCACCCGGGGCGATCTCCGAATCAGAACCACGCGCCCCATTGGCTCCTCCTTCCCCCGCACCGCACCGCACCGCACACGCGCACGCACCGGTCGCCCGCTTCGCCTGCCGTTTCGTTCCCTCTCCCGCGGCTTGTAGTTAGGTTGCTTATTAGTTTGGTTTCGATTGCAGCGGGCGGCCGGGTTCTACCGGTGGATTAGCAATTGAGCGAGTTGGCTGGCAGGGTGCGGCGTGTTCGTTGGAATGGACGCGGTGGATAGAGTCGGTGGAGGCCGCGGGCGGAGATGGAAGGGGAAGGGAGTGAGCGCAAGCTCCTCCGCGGAAAAGCAGCGGTGGCCGCAGCTGGCGCCAGTTTTAGAAGATCGGCCGGCGGCCGCATTGCTCCGGCCCCTGAAGAAGATTCGTAGCCCCGTTCGCCTCCACCGCTCGGCGTCGTCGCTGTCGTCGGCTCCTGCTTCCCCCGACTCGTCCTCTGTTTCCAACCCCATGTCACCGCCGACGATGTCAATGTCCCTGCCTCATCCGTCGACGCTGGCATCGTTGTCGGATCAGCCGAGGCCGTCGTCGTTGCCATCGACGCGACATATGTTTCCGTTCGCGTACGATCCGTCCCCGACGGCGGCCCCAGGGCTCCTGCCACTGTTGCACTACTCCAACTTGTACCAACAGTCTCTGCTTCCGCAGCAGCTGCAACAACAATTGCATCATCAGCAAATGCTTTCGTTCGGCAATAACCAGCAGCAGCAGTTCGGGGCGGCGTCTCCCTGTTCCCGCCGCCGGAGCGCTGGCAGCAAATGCTGCTGCGCTACTGGGGCGAGGCGCTGAACCTGAGCCCCCGAGCCGTGGCCGTGCCGCCGTCGCTGTACCAGCTCCTGCTGCGGGCGCCGGGGCCGCCCAAGCTGTACCGCGGTGTGCGGCAGCGCCACTGGGGTAAGTGGGTGGCGGAGTTCGCCTGCCGCGGAACCGCATCAGGCTGTGGCTCGGCACCTTCGACACCGCCGAGGACGCCGCCATGGCGTACGACCGCGAGGTCTCAAGCTTCGCGGCGCGAACGCGCGGCTCAACTTCCCCGACCTCTTTCTTGGCAAGAGGCCGCGCCGGTGGGAATGGCCGCACAAGCGCCAGCGCCGTGGGCTCGTGTTCTTCTTCCTCCTCGTCTGCTCCGCCGACGCTGGATGAGACCCACGCGCAGCAAGCTCAGCAGCTGCCGCTGCGGGAACAACAGCAAAAGCATAGAAAAGAGCCATCGAGCATTGAATCGAAACCTCTGCTCTCTGCAGCAGAGCAGGAAGGCATCCCGGAACCAAAACAAACCCTCAGCTCCTGACGGCAGACCAACAAGGCGGCGACGGCAACACGGCCATGTTCCAGCCTCCAGTGACCTCCACCGGTGTGTGGGGGCCAGCCGATGAGGCGTGGTTCAGCGCGTGGGGGCCAGGCAGCTCCGTCTGGGACTACGACATCGACAGCGCCGACGGCCTCTTCCCCAATCTCGCTTCGCCGGTGAGCTGGCCGGCATGGATTACGTCTCCAGCGCGCCGGAAGTACCCCTTTCACCAGCATCAGCACCAGCACCAGCGCCAGGGACAGGCATGTCCTCTGCCGCTTCGACTTCTCCTCTTCCTCCTCCTCCCCCTTACGGTCCAACCTTCATGTGGAAGGACTAAACGTGCATGCCCATCTCTAAACATTGCACACCAATCTTTACACACAGGAAGCAACTAGGTTGTGAGATGCACACAGGTTGCGGGTTTTTAAGAGACAGCTTGTGGCATCGCACAGTATGATCACATCACAGGATCATCTCAAGAGCCTTTTGACCCTGACCCTTTTTCTCTGACCTCCTTTCTGCTGAAAACCACAACCAAGCCCGGCTGCATTTTTTAGGCTGGGATAAGGATGGCCTATATTTCAATCCCCATCTTTGTTGATCTCTTCATGATGATCCCAGGATAATTTTTTTTTGGATATTTGGCTAGCTAGTGCTCATCTCATCATCTGTTTGCTGCAAAAATTTGTAGTTGCATCTAGCATGTATGGCATTACGGATTCATACAGGCTTGGAAAGAGGAGACGCATTTTATGTTTTCCTCTGTTCTTACTAGATGTTTGTGTTTTTCTGCATGTACTATCTATTGTGTGCCATGATTAATAAATTGATGATTACTACATGTTTTGCTGAAGTCTTCTGTTTTGTCTTCAAATCATCATGTCCACAGATATGAACAGAGATGTTCACATGAAGAGCTGAGTGCCTGACCTGTGGAATTTTGTGGTTTCGAACTGTATGTGATAAGTTTCATTCAGGGTCTGACATTATTTTCGCATGCTGGCAAGAGGCCTAGGCTAGAAACTTGCTCACCCATACAAAAAAGAGAGGGTTATTTAGATATATGCAATCCAAGAGTTGCCACTTTTGAAATATATCATCACAAAGTTCTTTCTTAGATATATGCCATCTAGAGTTTTATAGTTTTGAGATGGAATAATTAATAATTTGTTACTCCAAAGATGTGCAATTCAGAATTTGTCACTCTATGTGTCTATGACATGTAAGTCCTAGGGCCATATGTCTTAAATTGCACATCCTTGACAGTGGCAAATAATCAAATCTTCCCACCACAATCACTTAGAGGTGGCCAGATAGGTCGTGCTGCTAGGCTAGACGCTAGAGGCACAAAGATGTATGCGGCCGAGCACGCGACGACCGACACCGTGTTCACGGGTCGGGTGGGCTGGCATGGCACAATGGCCTGGGCTATGCCTGGGCCGTCACCCCGACACGACGGGTCGGCCCGACATGAATAGTATCGCCGCCGTGCAGTGCAGACTACTGGAGAACCAACGCCGAGGGAGAGCCGCGGGAGGTCCGGTCGGCGCAGCAGAATCCGGCCAAGCCTTGATCTTAGAAATGGCGAGCGGTGAGGCGAGGAGGCGGCGAACGAGGAGGGCGGCGAGACGAGGCGGCGGTGCCCGAGCTGGTGAGGAGGCGAGAGGCCACGGACGAGGCGCAAGGCTGAGCTACAGAGGAGACACAAGGCGACGGACGGGAGGCGCGGAGGAGAGAGGCTACAAACGATGAGAGGCGCAGAATCAGTGGACGGTCGGCGGAGGAGAGCAAGGCGCGGTTGGCGGAGCCGAGAGGAGGCGAGGAGGCGCAGGCATGTCTGGCGAGGCGAGGAGGCATGTGGAGCAAAGGTGTCTTGTGCACAGCAGGGGGGGGAAGAAGAAGGGGTGGGGTGGGGGGAGGCGGGGTCGAGTCGGGTAAGCGGGTGGTTCGTGCTCGTGGGCACCAAGACACGCCCAAAAAAATCCACCTGTTAGTGGATTTTGGCCCTTTTTTTACCGTTTTTGACCGTTGTGGTCTTTAAAAATAGCAAAAAAAAACCCAAAATTTTTCCTATAAATAGCCACCACAACCCCCCTCATTAAGCACCCCTTCATTCTCCATTCTCTCTATGAAATTGTGTTGTGCAAATTCAAATCCGTGTTGAGCTAATTTGGCAAAATTCAAAAATGTGTGCCAAAATTTGGAAATTTCAATTTTAGCAAAGAAGTCGATTGAAAGAGGTACAATACTATTTTTGTAATACTTTTATTGTTAGTTCTTGTTATGCTAAGATGAAAATAGTAATAGTGTTAGTTTCGATTTTGAAGTTTTCATTATGGACAGTCCTTACGACAGCTTTGCTCTTGATGATTACGAACTTTCATCGGAAGAAATTGCGTCCATGGAGCCGGCTGCGGCTGCCTCAAACCAACCGGAGGTTTCACCGGAGGAGCAAGGCGGAGTTCCGTCATCAGGCTCCACGGCAACCGGAGCAAAGAGGTCGAGACCGTCTACATCGGGAGTGTGGGAGAATTTCGACGGGACAACCAACCAAAACACAACGGGAAATAAGGTACCATATGCTATTTGTAAAATTTGTCGCCATGAATTGACTGCAAAGTCTATAGATGGAATGGAGCACTTGCTTAGACATGCTACAAGACGTCGAACCAAGCAAGGATTGGTGATGAGGCAAACGCAGCTGCAATATAACCCCGACGGTACGGTATGTAGCTGGGACTACGATCCTCAGGTAGCCCGCTAATCTCTCTGTTGTTTAATTGCTTCTGAGGATTTACCATTAGGCTTTGACAAGTCTGCTTCTTTCCAAAATTACATTAGGACTGCACATAATCCTAGATTTTCTTCCGTTTCTAGATAAACAACAACTAGGGATCTAGCAAAAATACAATAGTGAACATTGTAATAAAATAAATGAACTATTTAGTACGTGCACATTTTCGGTGGCCTTGACCTCGGACATATGGAGTGGTCGGGCTAGGGAAGATTACCTTAGTGCAGTTGTGCATTATGTTAATGACGACTGGGTAATGGACCACAAGATTATAGCTTTGAAATTAATTGATGTAGCACACACGGGTGAGAATATTGCGAACTGTATTATCAAAGTCATGGAAGACTTTGGTCTTACAGACAAAATATTCGCAATTACTTTAGACAACGCCGCTTCAAACTCTAGGGCCATGGACATTCTTACTCTAGTGTTGAGTACATATGTTGATTCCTTCTTGCTACATCAACGATGCGCTTGTCATATTATCAACCTTATAGTCAAATGTGGTTTTAAGAGGTTGAGTCTGTATATTAAAGCTTTTTGCGATGCGATTTCTTTCTTGAATAATTCTAACGTAAGAATAGCACAATATAAGAACTTCTGCAGGGCGATGGGTGTACGTTTAAGAAAGTTCGGTTTGGACATGGAGGTAAGATGGAACTCTACTTACCTCATGCCTCATGCTTAAGAATCTTTTACCATACAAAAGCATTTTTTTTTTGTTTTTATTCAAACGCACTATCATAGCACTGACTGTACTATACTATTAACTAAGCAACATTGGTTCATTGTTGAGAAGATACTGTCGTTTTAGAAATTTTTATGAGGCAAGCTGTTGTTTTGTCCATTGTCTACTATCCAATATCTCCTATCATTGTGCATACTATTTTCTTGATTGCTACTCAATTGAAAATATATGAAAATGACTTAGTTTTATATGGTGTTGTCATTTCCATGAAATCTAAATACCTTAAATATTGGAGAGAAATCCCTTACCTATATGCATTTGCATTTATTTTAGATCCTAGGACTAAAATTGATGCATTTGGTATCATACTTGATCTTCTTAGTGATGCTACTGCCTAGACTATACTGACTATTTTGCAGAAGTTCATTCTCGGTTACACAATGTTTACCAAAGGTATGAAAATAAGTTCCGGGGAATCCACTCGCAACGACCTCCAGTAGCCCCCACCTCAAGTGGGAAGACAAATATGTGGAGCGCGATCTTCGGTGCCTCTTCCTCCAGGTCCAGGTCCAGGTCTTCTTTTTCTTCTACACCAACACCTGCTCAGCCAAAACCCACAAGGAGCGGGGAACTATCTACCTATCTGGACAGCGATACGGTGGATTTTAACTCGAAGGCTTCGACATCTTGCAATGGTGGCAAGCCCATAAGTTAACATATCACGTGCTATCCATACTTGCACGTAATGAGTTAAGCATTCGCTTTCTACGGTTTCTGCGAGTTTGCTTTGGTCTTTACGGAAGAATATTGGAGAGAGAAGAACAAGTCTCATAAGTGAGATGGTGTAGACCCTTCTAACTGTGAAGGACTGGGAACAAGCCGATTCTGAACACAACATTCTGTGGAAAATCCAGAGATGTCGGAGGTGTTCAAAATCAGATCTTAGACAATGACACCGGCACATAGAACAAGGATGTATCATGTATGTAGAATTGTAGAGCTATAGATTGTACTCTTTTTCCTTAGCCAAGGTTTTCTCATTTTGAGTTTTTACTTGGCGAAGGTTTTAACAAGGTAGCCAGTTGGACATTAATAAAGCTCTTTATTACATTTTCAATATGACTGTCTCATTTTTTTCAATTTTCATGTCTACTTCTAAATTCTACACATTTTTCTGGATTTTTTTGTTTTTCTTTCATTCTGACGGGCCAAACGGGATAAACAGGCCACACTTGGCCCGACGGGCTAAACGGGCTCGTGCCGGCCCAGCACGAATGCCTGACGGGCCGTGCCTAGGCCGCCACCTCGGCCCGTGGGCTGACCCAGCCCGACATGAATAGTAGCCAGGCCAGAATCGGTTGTGCCTAAACAGTCGTCTTGGCCGACCGTCTCAGTGTCGGTCGGTCGCGCCGTTTGGCGGTTCTGCAATCACTAGCCATGGAGTTGCCGCCAGTGCCATCTTGCTCGCCACGCTCTCCTCCTCCTCCCCTACAACTTTGCCTCTCCCTATCGTTCGCCCCCTCCTCCCTCTGCTCTTCCATCCACACCCACCACCTTGCCACCGTGCCTCACTCATCTGCCATCGCCCGTAGAGCCGGCGTCGGCACCGGCACCAACGCCACCATTGACCACCACCCCCACCTCCATCATTGAGAACCACCATGTTGTTGAGCACCACTTTGCTAAGCTCCCCTCCGACACCGAGGACGACGACCGCGGCGGCGGCCACTAGGCATCACTGCTATCGAGGCCCCACCAGCCCACCATAACCTTTATCCCGTTCGCCATAACAAACATGGGATCTGCCTATTTCTATGCTGCAACAAACCATACTTGCGGCACCGAGGCCTTGGGACCAAGAACACGATGGTCTTGTCATGGTGAAGGAGCTAGAGTATTGGTCGGCGGCCATGGATGAGGAAGGAGAAGGGAGCAAGAAGAAGGTAGGGGCAATTTGGTTCAAAAATGTTTGTAATGGCATATCTCAAAGAAAGAGCACTCTAGAGTGGCATATCTAAGGATGAATTTTGTAATGACATATTTTTAAAAGTGGCAAATCTTGGATGTCATAAATCTAAATAACCCTATAATAATAGATAAATAGAAGAAGACATATTTTCTCAATGGGCTTAAACGTGACAAGATGTTTCCATTGGGATTACATTGACAATGCAATGTCGAATCTGATTTCGCAATCCAGAATCATCTGTGAAACCATTGCACTATTCCTTAGATCAGTAGATAGTGCTTACAGATACATCACTAAATCATTTCATACAGGACGTAAACCAAACCATTCATTTATTACAACACAACAGAGTCAAATAGATCACATCGAGTCAAGTTTTACAGTAGGGCCGATCATGCCAAATGGAAACATTACATAACAACGAAAGCATAGCGGAAGCAAAAAGGGGGTAGGACACATCTCTCCACAGGCAAGCGATTGGGGTAACCTGTGTACGACCGATATTATCCAAATACTTGGACAATATTGGTGTACACGAGCACCGACTGAGCCAGCTAGACAGGGACGAGACCTAGACTAATAGAGACTAATCTATTCTCCACCATCTTCTTGACCATCAGCTTATGGATCCTCGTAGTATGCATAGTGTCCTTGGTCCACGACTTCTGAGGTTTTTGAGGGAAAGAGCGAGGATGAGCACAAACAACTGTGCTCACGAGTCAACACACAAAAAGCAATAGTAGTAAATGCAAGGCTTAACAAGGATGGCTCGGGTTTTTTTATTTGCTAAAAGCAATATTTTCAATTACCATAATTAGAAATTCCTATGACTTAGCAATTTAACCAAATCATAATTTGTTAAAGAGAGTAATTGTGCAATATTTATAACGGCAAAGGTTACCTCACCTTATGCTTAACTTTGATTAGGGTTACATCCACCTTATTAGCATCACTGGGGTACGTCCATCCAGGAAAATCCAAAATCAGGGTCACATCGGCCTGACGAGTTTACATCTCACCCACAAAGTTTTTATAAATAGAACTAACTCGCGTAAGTTCTCATGCCTGCCCTTGACCATGGGCATGGCTGTTTGAACAATTTATACTCTGTAGAGACTGTACACTTTACCCACAATAGATAATCATTTTGATATGTACACACGTTTCCTTAGATGTGACAAATCAAGGAGAACATCACAAGGCCTTTACAATGTGTAACGTCCCGATTTTCTGAGCCTTTTTGAAAATTTTCAAAATAAAAATAACCATTCGGTTTTGTTGAAGTTCTAAAGCTTAACTTGAGATTTTGGAATTTGAAGTGTTTAAAATGACTAAATCAAACTTCAATTAATTCGAGTTTGTTTGCTTTGAGTTTGTTGGAGTTCTCTGGTGTTGCTTTCCCCCTCCTCTGTTTATTCCATTCTCCCCGCGCGGCTCAGCTCCATGCCTCCTTCATCGCGGACCGTCCGATCTGTGTTAGACGGCCCGATCTTATTGGCACGTTCGGCTAGTCCGAACGTCCACTTCGTTTTGAAATGTCCGATCTGTGTTGGATGGCCCGATCTTGTTGGCGCGTTCAACCGGTCCAAACGTCCAATCCTTTTTGAACCGCCCGATCAAAATCGGATGGCCCCGCTTGCTTGCGTTTCTCTTCGCCTCGCTTCACAAGGCTCTTGCTTGGACCTCCTTCTTGCTTGGACCTCATTCTTGTTTGGACCTCCTTCTCGTTGGACCTCCCTTTTGGTTTAGACCACTTGGGTGGTCCTAGAAGACCTCCCCGGTGGTCCTGGAGATGGTCTTTTTGCAAAGACCACCATCTTGGTCTTTTTGCAAAGACCACCCCTTTGGGTCACGACCTCTCCTTTGGTCATGACCACCCCTTGGGTCAAGACTACCCTCTTGGTCTTTTTGCAAAGACCACCCCTTTGGGTCATGACCTCCCCTTTGGTTAGACCACCCTCCTGGTTTTCTTGGCCCCCCAAAGATAGCTCTGTTCATCTTCTCCTTCCTCTTGTTGTGTCATTGCTGACGCAAAGGTCCTTGAGCATTAAATGTTGTTGTGTCGCATTAAATGCTGTCTTTTTCTGATACTGCCTCCTCTTGTCTCCTCCCCGACCTGCTCCCAACTCCTCCTGCACCTACCCTTGACCTTGCGTGCTCCTGAGTTTCTCAGCAACTCTTCCCATCTCTCCTGGCTATAAAAGCTTGAGCAGCCCTCTTTCATTTCCTTTTTCTCACCCAGCTCTCAACTCTCTCTTGCTCTCACCAGTTTCCGTGCTTGAGGTTTCACCAAGGAGTTCGCTGGAGCCCTTCTCGTCGCCAAGGAGCCCACCGGAGCTTGCGTCATTTTCAACAACCTCATTTGTCAAGTGTTCGCCGTCGCCATTCGCCTCTGTCTCTCTCTCTCTCTCTCTCTCTCTCTCTCTCTCTCTCTCTTTTCTGTTGGGGTGAGTTTCTTCGCGCCTTGTCCTCCTCTTTGCTCTCACGATCATGCTGCGTGGTTGTATCTCTTTCACGACCACATAGCGTAGTCGTAACCTTTTGTATTCTTCATACGACTACGTTGCGTAGTCGTATCCTTCGTAGGACCTCCTCCTTTGGACCTCCCCCTCAGGACCTTCACCCTCTCAGTTGGACCTCCTCCCCTGAGCCTGTTTCTAGTTCTTCTATTTTGGTGCTTTTCTTTTGGATTTAGCTTTTGGTTTTTATTTGGATTCGTTGTATTTATTTGGCTCTTTTCGCACGTGTAGATCCTGGCTTCTCTGAAGAGTTCTTGAACCCAACGACCTTTACCGAAGACCCCTATCTCTTCAACGAAGGCAAGTCGTAGACCTTTGATCATGTCATTCTCAGTTTGCAAAATTATATTGTTTTATACCAACATGCATGGCTATTTGTATAAAAATAGTTTGGGAATTAGCTAAACACCCACTCGACAGTATGACTCCTTGAATACTTGTGTTTGACATGTTGATATGTACCTTTGGACCACCATAGGTTGGGTAATCTTAGTTGGACCTCTTTATTGTGATACCAACGTGGGTGCGTATATTGCTTAGACCTGCTGTAGTTGTGCGATGTCTCTAGATCACCTGTTTCATAATGATAAATTTGACTAAGAGATTATGGAATTGTGGCATGTGTTGTCTTGGCATGTGTTGTCTTGGCATGCGTTGCCCTGGCCTGTGTGGCCACTAATATAATTTGTTGTGCTATGACCAGGGTGGTTATTTGGCCGGGTTGGACCCAAAATATTTTCGCTTGGGCGAGTGATTGTGCAATAAAGGGGGTACTAAAAGCACACTAGGATGAGGAGGTCTCGCCTGAGCAACCACTAAGGACTTAACCTTATAAGAGTTCGATTCGGGCCATACCGTGCGACCACAAGTCCATACTGGGGTGGACCTGGCCAGCTAATTGGCAATGCTTTGATTCGGTTCCGTTTTGGTGGAAGTGTGTAAGACCTGGGATAAACACACACACTTGGCGCAAGAGGGGGCCAGGACGGTGAAACCTTAGCGAGCGGAACTGAGTCAAGGCAGAACCTTGTAAAGGCCTTGTCACGTGCTCTAGCCTGCTTACCCAAGGTAGTGAGCAGGGGCATCGACGAGTGCCAAACAAACTAGAGAGGTCGTGTCTTGTGGGTAAAGTTGTGCAACCTTTGCAGAGTGTAAATCTATTCGAATAGTCGTGTCCCTGGTTATGGACATGCCTGATGATTTCACGCAAGGGGTAGACTTTCTCAAACCTTGTTGATCTTGGTTGGTTCCGTGTGGTCCGGGTCATGACCAGGTTGGTCATGAGAGGTCTGGGCAGTGACTAGGGTGGTCACGAGTTGTTTTCAAAAGAACTTGTTTACTTATGTATTAATCTTTCAACTTGTGTTTTGCAATCTACTTACTGTATTTCAAGTCAATATTGCTTTCTGCAAAGTAACCATAAAGACCTCCTTGTCAAGCCGCGCATGAATACTATTTGCATACAATTCCCTACGGCTTGCTAAGTACATTCAAAGTACTCTTGGCTTGTGCCCTCTGGTTGATCAGCAGTTGAAGAAGACCCAGGGAGCTCCGACCTCCTTGAAGAGGTCTTCGAAGACCTCTCGTTCTAGGGGAGGTCTTTGGCGACCAGGCGTGCTAGGAGACATCCTCCACTCGATTGTTTGTGGGCATGTCGAATGGCCTCCACGTGTTCTTTTGCTTTTCCGCCGTGACCTCATTTGTTGTAGCCCTGCGTGGCACCTCTGTAACAACCTTGACCATAAGGTCTTTTGCTTATATTTTTGTTAATTTGTCTGTCTCATCTATAGTTTGTTGTATGGCTATGATCACATCATTGTTGAAACTATGCAGACTAGCGGCTGATCTTGGGACTGGTCCAGAATGCACAGTGAGTCTCGGGGTGGTTTACTCGGGGCGTGACACAATGCATCCCCCAGTGTTAGTTACACTCGCTAAGGTTTCATCTGAGGGTGGTTACGCCTACCACACCCTAAGTCAACCTCTTGTGCCACATGGTGGCTTATAACAGCGACCTGACCCGTGTCCACGACGGCTTATGCCCGCGACAAGACTCGTGGGTCCCTCCAGTGGTGCAACTCGCACTGATGGGATACAAATTATTTAGTCAGGTTGACACCATTATAGACTTGTGGTTGCACTATTTTACATTGGGAGGTCATCACAGGATTAAGTCCTTAAAGTCATCTGAGTGGTTCATATCACATACCACCAATTCTCATGCTACGTTAGCACCATCCATCATACCATCCACCCAGATGTGGTAACAACAAGTTATTAGGGTTTTGAGAAGCATAAAAACTAGGTTATCTCAAATATACCAGTCATTTACCTCTAATGACTGCCCATTCCCAAAACAAGTTTCATGATTTTTAAAGATGATGATTAGGGTATTTAATGTCCTGGTACTTAAGCAGGACTAGCATGGCACTTAAGTACGACCTATAGCTAGTAAAGTTACCACATATTTATCTAGGGTGACAAGGATTAAATGATTCAAATGTCATAGGATAGTATAATAATATTCAATTATCAAGTTGGTATGTAACTACCCTAAGGATTTGACATACATTTGGGGTGTGTTTGGTTGGGGAACCAAGTGGGATGGGATGGTCTGATCCATGAACAGTCATACCTGTGTTTGGTTCATGGGATAAAATGAGATGGTCCGGGATGAGATGGTTCCACTTTGGGGAATATTCCCGTTTGATCCAGGATGGCGTGGTGCAGCAGATTTTGGCGAATGAACTCGTTCACTCTGTCGCGACGAGGGCACGATGGAACGGGAGGGCGACAGCAACTCGGCAAGAGGAGGACGACACCAACCGATGCAGACGAAGGGGCTCGGGGAGGCGGCGGAAGGCGCCGGAGCTGGTCGTGGAGGCGGCGGGAGGAGCTCGGCCATGAATGGATCTGGTCGGGGAGGCGGCCACGGCAGATGGTTGTGGCAGCTGACCATGGAGCGAAGGAAAGAAGAGAGGGCTGGCTACTGAGGCTCGGGAGGCGGTGGTGTTGGGGAGTGTAGGGAGGAGCTCATTTGGTGAGGTGAAGGGCAGGAGGCACTAGGAAGCGGGCGGAGGGAGGAGCTGGTCGGGAGGCGGAAGGCTGGAGGCGCTGGGAGGCAGATGGCGGGAGGAGCTGGCCGGGGAGGCGAAGGGGTTAGGAGGCACTGGGGAGGCAGTGGCGAAGGGAGGAGCCAGCCGGGGAGGCGAAGGGATGGGGAGGCGCTGGGGAGGTGGCGGTGAAGGAAGAACTGGGGAGGCGAAGGAAGAAGAGAAGAGTGTCGGTCAAGTTAGGTGAAAAGGGAGAGAGAAATAGAGAACGTTAGGTGAAAGGGGGATTAGATTTAGGGGATTAGAAAAAAATTCGGTATCATCTCATACAACCAGCCAAACACAATCTCGTACAACTCCATCCCACCAACCAAACAGACTGCTTGAACGATCCCATCCAGGACGATCCTATCCATACCATTCAACCACATCCCACCAACCAAACACACCCTTGTATAATGAATTAAGCATGCAATTTAACAAGTAAGTTACATGGCATTATAGAAAATCTAATACTACTTGCAGATTGGTGGAAGTGTTCAACTGTTATGTTGTCCCAGGGATCATGTGGTGGTTTCTGAATTAAAAAAAATGAAAATCATATGAGAGTTATTTGTAAAACTAAATTATGCAATTCTGTCATAGGTTCTGGACCTTCTTGTTGCTATCATACCTATGCTACTCATGGCCCTGATGCTAGGATACAGATTTTCTTGCACCAACACTGCAAAATATGCTGCCGAGTGGGTGTTGAGTTGTAGAGTTGGCTAGACAAGTGAGATTTCACTCCCTTTGTTAACATCACATACCCTGAGTGTGATATTGGTGTCATACTATGCCTTAAGGATTTTTGTGCTGGGTGTCATGTCAGGTAACCGTGGAAAAAATTACTGAGCATATTTCTTGGCTAAGAAAACTGTAGAATTTTGGGAATAGTTTGTTGTGTGTCCTCTTGGGATCATCACACCCTTATTTATAGTGCTAAATATTACAAATCGACTCTGACACGACTTAGACTCTTACCTAAACTCAGACTCTTTGCTAATCTCTAATATCTCCAACACTCCTCCATAAGATGAGTATGAGATAACAATTATGCTCATCTTGTTACATAATGCAATACAACTACTAGAATCTAGTAAAACCTACCATCCATTGACTCCATAACCAACACCATCAAAAAGTTGCTAATCACCAATACTACTAGGGACGTTACCAAATCCATCTCCACCATCTACCAGCTCCTCGACCTCAGCCTCATCTTCCTCTACCCTCATGCCCCCAACCACCCCTGGCATGCACCACTCCGCCCACACGCCCACAGTCTCGGTCTCCACCACCTTTGCCTCTACCATAGCTCATTACGCTTGACTCCAGTCCCAATCCTCTTCTCCCTTTTGCCACTTCTCTGACTTCTCCGACGGTGTGGTATTCTCCTCTTTCATGGCTGTATTGGCCCTGGGGCCACCTCTACCTCTACCTCCACCTTGACCTCCTTCAGCAGATCTACTATTCCCACCACCACCTCTACTAGGGCGAGATGCCCCACACTTATAACACTCGGTCCTCCTTGCGAGTTCGAGTTGTCAGATTTCACATCACGGCAAATCCAATCACCCTCGCGTTGCCGCTACCAGTGAGAGAGGACACGCCCAACTCAGATGTCCTATTTGCTTACAGTTGTAACACTCCCTATCATCAACTATGGCGTGCACTGACCTTATAGGGTTACTACCCACCATTACTCTCTGTCGAGTTTCCTTGACAACCATAGCTAAAATAGCTTCCTCCATAGTTGGCAATACCACCTAATGACATATTGAAGCTCTTTTGCTCTCAAACTCAGGGTTTAAACCTTTTAAGAAGTGAGTGACCCTTCTACGCTGCAGCCATGCCCTACCAAACTCAATATCATCAACAAGACGTCAATTGTAGTGGATCATATTGATCCAAATCTGCCCATAATCGCCGCAGCTCTCCTTGGCATATTCTTGAACGTTCTTCTCCCCCTGTTTTAGAGCATCTACCTCGCCCTGAACCTCCACCATCATCATAACATTCCCAGCTCCGGAGTACATATTCCCCAACGTCTTCCACACCACCATCCTAGCAATAGACAGGGACACTGAAGTCAACAACCATGCTACCATCACAGAGTTGGTTGTATTCCACACCCTTCGATCAGTACTCCCTCTGTCTGCAGGCTCGACATAGATCTCCTGCAGATAGTGCTCTACCCCTTTCGTCTTCAAAATTAATTGAGCCCTCTTGGACCAACTCAGGTAATTCTTACTCCCTTCCAGCTTCACATCATTCGGCATCAATTCCAACTTCAACTCTAATTATCTCGTTTCAGCCCTAGGACCTATCAAACCCATCGCGATGAGGTCCTACAATATACCTCCCATCTCACCTTTTGTGGCCAAAGAGGATTCTCCACTCCCCCCCCATCCATGCTCATGATACTCTTCTCCGCATCCTTTCGCACGGTTTCTTTCTCAGCCTTTTTTTGTGGCTTCGATCTCCTCAGGATTCATCTTCCACTTTCAACACTAGTTACACACTCGTCACCAAAATGCCCTTCTCCTGTCTATTGCCGCGCGTATTAACGATCACAGCAACCTCCTCACGCATCAATAGATCACGACTCCATGGTCACAAGCGCAGTCATCAACACCTCTTGAACCATCAAATCCACACCAGATTGCCATATGAGATTGATCGAAACCCTGCCACTCAAATCCACACCAGATCGGATAGTGCCACATCAGATGGATCCGTAGCCACAAACAAATTGAACTGCTCTCTCCTGGAGCTCCTCCCCGAGAGTTTCTCTCCACACCACACCGGATCCTCTCCTCCCTATCCACCCTGCTGTCGATGCCAAAGCAATTCTCCCGAATCCCCTCCTCCCCACCGACACCAAAGACAGAGGTCCCGGCGGCAGAAGACGGATCCTCCTTTTCTGCCTTCTCCCGAAGTGCAAAGACGGATCCTTCTCCCCGAGCCTCCTGAAGCGGCGAAGACCGGATCCTCCTTCCCTGCCTTCTCACGGTGCTTGCCTCCCCGAGCCCCGAAGCGGCGAAGGCAAGCCTGCAAGGCGCAAGTGGGCGATGGCTCCGCTGGCCCGCCAGGCGTAGTAAGCCTTGACGGGCCTGACAAGCGTGCCCACCCCAAGGTGTGGTGGGTGTGGTGGTGTGGCTAGTAGTGGTTCGCACAAGGATGACTTCGTGGAAGGTGAACAGCTGGCTCTGAGGATCGGATTTGATGTGAGTTTAGGGATTATGGTTAGGCTCTTATACTATGTAGAATTTCGAAATAGTTTGTTGTGTGTCCCTTGGGATCTCCACACCCTTTATTTATAGTGCTAAATATTACAAACCCACTCTGACACGACTTAGACTCTTACCTAAACTCGGATTCTTTCCTAATCTCTAATATCTCCAACAAAAACACTGAACTTTAAAAAAATCTTCATCAAATGCTTTAAAAGTTTTGAGGATTAAATTGGTACGTTCACAAAAGTTTAGGGAGCTTCAAGTAAAGTTTACTGAGGTGCTGTAAGTCTTTTTTACCATGTTATTGAATTAGTAGAATGAATATCTGAACTTATATGTATTTGTACATTGATCAACATTCAAAATCTTATTTGGTTCCATGCTTAGAAAAACATTCACTTAGGAAAATTGCAAAACATTACGTACCTATGGAGGCTGCCCTGTACTACGAGGAAGCTTATGCTGCATTTGTTACCCGTCCACTACAGAACCACTTCGACAGATCATGGGTATCTCACGTCCAGTTGAAGGCCGCTCAGTTCAATGCGGAAGCTTGTTTGTTATAGGTACGCTATTGAACCGCATGAAAAGACAGAATTGGTGAGGAGATATCTCGACTACAGTTTGGAGTTAATGCAATTGTGGATGCAAAGAAAACTTCCAGGGGAGCCCCTGGATCCCTTTATGATGCTACTTCCAGACTAGAACAAGATATAAGCCGGAACATAGAGAGGGCACTGAATGAGAACAACCGCATCTATAAAAGCTTGTGCTGGTCTTTAATTTGTAAGCTCAACCAAGAAAAGAAGGGCTCTGTCCAATGTGTCGCAAGCATAGTTGCCCAACAGACTGGCGAAGGCCGACTAAAAAAGCAGAGCCGGGAGAGGTGGAATTTTTGGCGCAAATATCAATGTTTTATTACGGAAGTAACGTCCGTCACAACTGAATTGCAAATCTGAAGTTTTATCCGCACGGTCACCGGCCGGACGTCCCTCCACGCGCCTCGTCCGGCCGGTCACGGGCCGAACGCCGCTCCACGTCCCTCGTCTGGCCGGTCACGGGCCGGACCCCTCCACATTGCCTGCACCGTCCCCTCACTATCTGGACGACACAATATTAAATGATTTGCAACCGTAAGCCGTGTCCGGCCCGTGGCTGGCTGGACGCAAATTGGTGAGCAGTGAGCACTTGAGAGTTTAGTGATAAAGTATTTTTTTGCTGGTTCTTGTGGCTCTGTCTTAACTGATTCAGTGGGGTCATAGAATAGGACCTGATGTAAGTTATGCAAATAGACATGAAAACACAATGCCGCAAAAATTAATCCAGATTAGTTGCGTGAGATATTAGCAAATTAAATAGCTAACAAATTAAATAGTTAGCAATCACAAATTACATTAAATAGTTAACAACAACAAATTAAATAGTCATGTCGCCTCCTTCTCCAGCTCGAGACAAAGAGTAAAGATAGATAGAGACATATTAATTAATATATAATCTAGCATGTGGTGCAATACAGTATTAAAGAATATCATCCACAACTAAACTGATAAATTAACAAAGATTGTCATATTTGATCGAGTTGCATGGGATACAATATGGCTCGCTCGTCTAAGCCACTGCTCTCTGTTCGTTGCGTCTACGTCCGCGTCTTTGTTTTGCGTCGAACATGTCCCGTGAGATACGTCAGCCGGTCCAAAGAGCATCTGTCGGATCAGAGGAGGTACGAAGACCATTGTATTTTTTGAGTGGACGGAGGTGCACTAGCAAGCCGAGCGGGAGGAAGCTAAGTTAGGTAACCATCGATGTCGTCTTAATGAGACATGCTGAACTGCTGGCCACTAACAATGAAGTCATGAACGAGGGACCGAATAAATCCACTCCCGAATTGTCCCCTCCAGGTACGATGTCTGCAACTCCGGTCGTACGAAGGAGCTCTGGCCTTGAACGTCCAGTGTGCCAGCGAACCCAGAGGAACTCGTCTGCAGACGCCTAAACCTGCGGGACGGTACAAACCCCGCGTATGCTCCAAACCCCGTGTACTGTTGACTTTTAGGAGTTGGAAGTCTCATATCCTCGTCACTGGATGGACGGCCATCACCCCCATGGTCAACCGAAGGATGCAAGATGGAACAATGTTAGTCAAAATAAATAGCATGGACATAAACTGAGAATCTCGTACCTCCCAGATGTGCAAAGGCGAGATAAGAGGGCGCTGAGTCGTATGCGGGGTGCGGAAGACAGAAGTGTTGCATCCCGACGGACCTGCGACGGGAGAACGACATGATGTTAGTGGAACGTAAGGCATAACCAAAAAACAGAACATAGATTTGTACGTAACTTACCTCCTCGCCGATCTAGCCTACAGATGACCGACGTGGAGCGCTACGACGCCGACCGGTCTCATTGGGTTGTGATGACCTGGCAGGTGAGAACGGTCCCCACCATTTGCTGCCCAGTGCGCAGGGCGTCGTCCGTCGAACGGTCGCAGCTCATGTTCTTTATTATGTTCTTCGACTTAACGAAGATGTACCTCAGAGCACCCAGCAGCCCCGGTACTATGTGTGGGCTGCGGATGGCGGTCTCTAATGCGCTTGTGATGCGCTTCGCTCGCTCCAACTAAAGTGAGAGACAAAATAGATTCAGTAACGAAGAGTACAAATATCATCAATGAAATGACCGGAGGTTGTAAGTGTTTCACGGTGTCGTCATGCCACGAAGCATTGTATCGATCGTACGAGTGACCGAGGCTCTCCTAGTGCGTCACATGCTCCGGACGCTCTGGCGGAGTATGGGTGAGTCTAGTGTGCGACCGTGGTACGTACCACTGCATGTACTCACGGTATGTCCATACATCGTACAGTAGCTGCTCTAGTAAGACCTCGATGTGCGCTGTCTTCGTCCAGACTATAATCCACCCATGCTAGAATGCTCACCAGTCCTCAGTATGTTGGCCCGACCTCGATTGCCTACATTTCGAAAGGATTGATGTTAGAACAGAGGATATATGTATGAAGTGTAAACAATAATCGGACGGGAGTTGGACTCATAAGTTGACGACTCGCTGCAAAGATCCTCGCCGGGAGGAGGCACGACTGCATAAATCGAACTATCGCATTACAAGCTGCGGCGCGTAAGGCTCCACCATATGTGTAAATACCAAGTGGCATGTAGCCGCCCAAAGTCCGACATCTTGCGTGCATTGCAAGGATAACTCGTATGGCGCTACCAAAGCCACGAAGTCTGGGGTCCATAGAGCCCAGATGATATCGTTGTCGTGCAACAACTCGAACTCGTTGTGGAATAACGAGTAGCACCTCGCCGATCTGTTCTTCACCCAGCGTAGGACATCATTAGTCCACCGGTAGCCCATGGTGGGCTCGTCTGTCAGGTCTGCAATGTGGGTACGGTGGATCGCTCTGTGGAAGGACGGCATTTCAACAGGAAGTGCTCCTAACTCCTGGCTCCGAGGAGCATGTAGCAACAGGCAAGGATGAGTTTGACACCGGTGTCGTGCCTCGAAGCATCACACAACCCCTTGTATGTGGCGTAGAGGACGACTGATCCCCAACTGTACTGAAGCATTACCCCAGCCTCCGTGTCAGCCAAAGACTCAGTGATGCGGACGAAGATGGGGTACACCCAATCGCCCTGTGACATGGGAAACATGATCGAACCAAAAGGATATAGAAGGTAAGCGACGAGGTGCGTCCGAACAACGTCGCCGGGTGCATCCTCTGGGCACTGGTTGAAAAGCCTCGGCCAAGTCCGAGGGACGCCACGGGCACTGTCCCGCACAGATATCCCGAACCTGTTCCCCAGCTTGGCCTTCTAGTCTGCCCACAGATGCCTTGGAACAAGTGGCTCACTCCAGATCGGGAGACCGGTTAGGAATGAGACGTCCTACAGGGTGACTGTCATCTCACCCCACCGAAAGTGGAACGTGTGCGTCTCGGGCCTCTACTGGTCGACAAGTGCTAATAGAAGGCTGCCGTCCAGGGTGAACTGGCGTCCGACAGAGACCAGCCTCGCAAAGGACAATAAGCTCGTGTCCTGGAGGATGGGGACGTAGCGAGCGTCCAGCTCCCAGCATTCCCTCCTGGCCCAAAGTGCCAGGGGTGGAGGGCTATCCTCGTCCTCGTTGATCCACAACTTGCACCGGTGATTCTCATCGTAGAAGTGTTCTAGAAGCTCCGTAGAGACATGGCTTGCAAGACATGGAAGATACAAACTATTAGTGAAAAAAAAATTATTAGGGCTGACTAAGACCCCGTAAAGGTAACTTTTTGACATGATACTATGAAAAAAATTATGTCCAAATCATTCTGAATTTAAGTAAACATGCTTTAATTATGATGTCAGCACTTTTATTTGCATATTATTAAACCATTTGCATCTGTTAGTAATGCGGTTCGTACTAAAAAATAAAATTCTATTTTTGTTTCGATTTGGTTTAGATCCTTGTCCCTTTCTTTGCAATTAACCTAAACACAATGTTGTTTTAATATTACCAGCATATCTTCTGGTAGGTAACCGGAAGGTGTAAAAGTCCAAGTATTCAAATTGTGCCGAAGCATCAAAACGCCTCAAGCATTCCGAGGTTACACAGACAACAAAGATAAAATGAGAATTTGCCCCGTAGATGCATCTGTATCTAAATACTGTTCACCGAAGTCATTGCTATGTACAACAGTTCACTGTAAGGAAAACTCCTAATCCAAACCATTCAGTGAAAAGCCCCAACAGCAATCACATTTTAGTCCCTTCATTTTTCTTAGAACAATAAAAAAACTTCATTGTTCTAGATTTTATGGCATTTGAAATCAAACAAACGACGGCAGTTCTCACAATCACATGGAATCCCATATCCCAACTCACAACCTAGATGCATTGTGGTAAATCAATACTTCAAGTCTAAGCTTCGCAATTTAGGTCAATTTTATGTCAAAGTCAAACATGTTGCTCCACAATTAAGGTCAATTTTATGTCAAAGTCAAAACTTAATGTTCAAAACGTTGCTTCAAGTTTGTCATGTCATGGATAAACAAGTCTTTGAATCACTACACTGCTTGTATTAATTTCTACTAGTGCAAGTAGTTAATAGATTTGACACATCTTGTTGTTCTCTATTCTTCAGTCCTTTAATGCTAATTTATTAGTACTAAATTAATTTTCACTAATTAATGAAAGCACATTAATCACGTCCTAAAAACTACAACCAAAGTACCAACGATTAATTAATAACTGCTAATTTATTAATACTTAATTACAACTAACTAGTTCGGACTAATGAATTGAGTAAAACAATATACTTACGACTAATTAATTAATTGGTAACTAATTAACCATGCCTAAAAATTACAACTAATAAATTAAGTAAGATTAATTTCGCTACGAATGATTTACTAACCACAAAAATAAAAAAAAAATAACGTACGAGGAGAGACATACATGCTGAAATGACTGCTAATGACGGCGGCAAATAATAATAAGTTACCAGAAAACCGAAACCGAAAGAATGAGAAAGCGAGATCAGCGAGAGAGCGAAGTGAAATCGTACGCTCATGCGATTAAATAGACGTCGAGAGGGTGCTGTGGAGGGACGTGCCAATCTCTTGCTGGCATGCACATGCATATAGACAAAGACGCAATGGAAGTGACGGATTAAAGGGTTGAGGGGGCGGGCATGTGCTGCGGTCGGGGCTAGCGACACGTCCGACCGGCCATGGGTCGGACGCGACTAAATTTCTGCGCTAATTATGTGTGTCGTCCGGCCGATGAGGGGACAGTGGAGGCGTGTGGAGGGGTTCGGCCCGTGATCGGCCGGACGGGGCGACGTGTTGTGTGGACATCGTGGTCCGGGCGTTTGGCGGCGATCGCGCGACAAAGTTTCAGATTTGCAATTCAGTTACGATTGATGCTACTTCTATAATAAAACATCGTAAACGTGCTATTTACTCTAAAAGTTCGAAGAGGTGAGACCACGGGAGCATGGAGGAGCTCACCGGACGGCGTCGACTTCGGGAACCGACGACGAGGCAAATCGGAGGCGGCTTGAACTCTGTCGGCCAAGCGGACGCGTGGCAATTGGGTGGCGCTGAGCGGCATCTGGGGAGGCAGCGCCAACGGGACTCGGTCGTCGAGGGACGGAGGTGGCGGAGTCAACTTCTGAGACGACGTCTCTTCCTTCTCGGAGGCGACACGATAAAGCGCAGGCGGCGACGGCCGTGCTACTTCTGAATCGAAGCCTTCTCTGACTTGTACGACACGAGCACTCATCTCTCGTATGGGCCAAAGCCTAAAAGACAAGATGGTTTCAAAATAAAAGGGAAAAAAGACCGAATTTGTGCAATGGGCCAGATCATGCCAATGGCCCAAAGGATCTAGAAATTCACATGATTCAGGCCGGCCCGTGTGATTGAAACAGGCCAGGACATGACAGGATTGGGTTTTTTTACTTGTGGGCTTGGCTGTGGCGAATTTTAAAGCAATCCACTGGGTTTGGATTGGGTTGGGTTGGGTTGTGTGCTCGAATATTTTGGCTAGGATAGGGTTAGGGTCGGGCCCTAGCCCATTACCAGACTATCTATGTACAAATGACCTTGTCTTGCCACTGTTTCAGTATAGAAATTGTATTGGCCTTAGGGTATATCTGATGGAATAGATATATGCTATCATAATATATATATATATATATATATATATATATATATATATATATATATATATATATATATATATATATATATATATATATATATATATATATATATATATATATATATACGATTCCTATAATGCTGTTGTTTTTTATGTTTCTATAGATAGTTCCTATATGCATAATATTTTTGCTTTACCTATATACCAACTATCGCATTGTGTGAGATACGGTCCCCTCTATACTCTAATTCTTTATACTCCCACTCTCTCATTCACATCATCTCATGTCTTATCTAACAATGCTTACAGACAGCTGATATCAAACTATTATACGTACTATCACTCTCAGTATATCCGCGCAAATATCGGGAACTTATATGCTCGTCGAGACGCGCGCCCCGTCTGATTCGTCGACAAGCGTCGCGGCTGGATGGATTTGCGTGCGCAGGCAAGGCAACGCCAGCAACTCCCAGCGCCGCGGCTAGCGGCCAAACGGAGTCGGGGGTAAAGCCGGCGAGTCGCGTGTAGGGTGGAGACGTCCTCTTGCGCTCGCATGTTGCTCCTTTGGGTTTTGGTTGCTGGTGGCTCGGCCGCGGCGAGCAACCACAGCCAGGCGCGCGCTCCCGCCTTATCCAGTTTTCACAACCCGAGCCTCGTCGGTATTTGCGTTGATATATATCGTTTTTTACACATAATCGCTTCTCGTTTCAGGCATGCTCCGCTTCCTTCCATCCCATCTCCTCTCGTGGAAGTAAAATTAAGCATCAAATTGCATCTCAGCGGATAAGACTGTCCATAGTTACATGATAAGTTGCACACTTAATTTTCCAGTACGGCCCCGTTTGCAACGTCGAGGATTTCACGAGTCCTGAAATACCGGAGATAAAAGGAGGAATTTTACACTAGGAAAACATTTCCCAAATGCTCAGAAACTCAGAATTGCCGGGGGCCCCGATGCAACAAAACCAAAGAAGCATCACCTCGGGAGAAATTCTACGGAACTCAGTGTCGGAACGCACGACCCCTTCTTCTCTACCCGATCCTCCGCCTCTCGTTGCGCCACTTCTATCCTCTACTCCCCTCTGCCGCGCCCACCACCTGTTCGACACCCAACTCTCCAGTCTCCTCCACCCGCGCACCGCAACCAACCTCCCCAATGGCGACCACCACCGCAGCCGTGGCGCCCCCCTCCACCTCCACCCCCTCCGTCCTCCTCCGTCGCCGCCTCCCTCTCCCGCGTCCGCCGCCGCCCGCCGCCTCGGGCCACCGCCTCCGCTGCCCCGCTGCGCGCGCCTCCAGGTCGCCCTCACCAGCGACGTGTCGTCGGCCGACGTGGCCGAAGAGGAGGCCGCGGCCGCGCCCAAGATCGGCAAGCGCGTGCGCGTCACGGCGCCCCTCCGCATCTACCACGTCATGAAGGCGCCCGACCTCGACATCCAGGGCATGGAGGGCGTCATCAAGCAGTACGTTGGCGTCTGGAAGGGCAGGCGCATCACGGCCAACCTCCCCTTCAAGGTGGAGTTCCAGCTCACCCTAGAGGGCCAGCCCAAGCCGGTCAGGTTCTTCGTCCACCTCCGCGAGGACGAGTTCGAGTTCGTCGGGGACGAATGAGACCAGTACCTGTACATGACCAAGTAAGAGGATCGCTTTTCTTATAGAATAATGGCTGCAGTGTTGGCGTGTGTATATTGTTCCGGTGTGCGGTGAGAAGGATGAAGACCGAAGAGTGTAGGAACTACATGGCGAGTAAGTTGTTTGCTTGTTGTTGTGCTCTTCCTCCTCCTCCAGTTCAACATCAAATTTTTCAGATGTGGGGAATTGTTCCGATGATGATGATGGTGATCGATAGTTAGAGCATCTACAATAATCCACCTTAGCTGTCACTAAGAGGTTGCCACATCAGCTTTTAGATGATGTGGAGGAGAGAAGATGAGGAAAGAAGGTGAAACTATTTCTACATGAAGAAACTATCAGATTGTTAATACCAAGACATAAGAAACAACAAAAAACTTTATTGGAGGCTTAGTTGTTACCTAAACACTCATTTTGTAGTGCCCACTGCCTACCAACAAGCTTGTAGCAATTAAAATCTTAGATACAAACTTAAGAAACAATCCATTGGAATAGTAGTTTCTTTTTATTAGATTGAGTACTCTCTCTCCTCTTAGTAACAAGCTAAGAAACAAACTATTGTAGATGCTCTTATAATAGTGATACTTTTGTTGTTGCTTGCTGGCTATGTTTGGTACTTGTTATATCGCTGATTGTTCCATGAGTTTTGTTTGTCCGATTGGTATAGTCTTAGTGCTGCTACTAGGATTATGTATCCTTGGTCTATTGAATATAGACATACTTTTTATATTTAGGATGCCTGATGTTTGTTACGAGGAAACTTTTGATTTGGCCGGTATGTACAATGGTATAGACAACTGCTGTTTATAGCAACTCTCTATGTCACTTATAGACGAGATTAAAGACAATTTCATACAATAGATTTAACATTGTTTGTTTTTAGTTATCTTTATAGAACACATAATCTTTTAATGTTTTTTTTGTTTCTTGTGTTATAGTCGACTACAGAATCGTAAACAACATCTTTCTCTCTCTTCATTCTCTTTCATCCACATCAGCAAAAATCCTACGTGGCAATAACTATAGACAGCTGACATAAGTCCATTGTATATGCTCTTACACTTGACACCAAACTACCGCGCGGTATGCATTTGACACCAAACTACCGCGCTGTATGCATTTGATTGTTAAGAGTCAATGCATACCTTTCGACTTCATAAATTATACTGGAATGACTATGTTTGGTCTGAATTCTGGTAGTCTACGCTGTATCAAATCCTTGAAACCGCCAAATTATCTAGTTACAAAGAATATATTATAATTAAGTAAGTTCTCTAAAATACATCTTCTAGACTTGCAAAAATGTTACCGTTTGTAAATTTTTCTCCAGGTTTGGATGAGACCTTGGACTCTCCTAAATTCTAGTAGCTTTCATACTTCAACAATTTATGACGTTCTTTGCAGTGCAGTGTTCAGAGTAGTCTCGTAGTTGTTTATTTAGCTCATATTTCCACGTTAAACAACAAAGTAAAAATACCATATAGGACTGATATACATCTTTATTCTTTTGAAGAGAAATATATGCAGCCATACTGTACCTAAATATAATCTACCCCTTGCATACCAAGTATTTCTTAGCAGTCCATTGTCAAGATCCACGCTTCAGGTTACCCCAAAAAATATTGCTGTGATGTTCTAGGATTTGCAGGCTAAACTAATCACAGGTAGAAATTGCATTATGTTTCTGAGTTTGTGACATTTTCCATACCCTAAATTGGGAGCCACGATATGAGATCAGATGGTATAAAAACATCTAGCATACATCGACATGTAAACTAGTATTCTTGGGTATATAGTATGTACTATTTTTTTTAATGTTGTTATTGTTCTGATCCGGGGCATGATATATTTGGGACTTCTTGGGGTCTTTAGTTGTACATAAAATGGATCAAAATAACCTGTAGAGCTATATGAGTTACCGAGGGTAATATGTGCAGCTCTAATGGATTGATATTAAAAGGTTGACAACTCTCGTTCTGATCCATTTTTTCTTATACGGTTTCCTGTGCACTGTAGCTAACATGTCTGCATATATCTTGATCTGGAACAAAAAAACGTTTTAAATATTCTAGCGTCAAATATCTGCAACTGGTTCCCACAAGTTATATTGCACCACAATTGGTGGTTAGATTCTTTAATGGTGTAAAGTGTTGCAAAGGGAAAATTTGGACCTTTTGGTTATCTAATGCTACTGTAAATTGGTACTATAGCAAGCCAATAAAATGTAGGGTTTCGGGAAGGTGCCAGAATTGTTTTTGTTTGCTTACACCTTTCATGAATAACTAAAAGCATGGTCAGAACAGAGGACCGTACTTACAAAACTTTCTGAGTAAAATGTTAACAAAACTTTCTGAGTAAAATGTTAACAAAACTTTCTGAGTAAAATGTTAACACTTCACATGCACTGTATTGCATTCTTCTCTACCTAGATTGAGTTTCCCGGCAGATAGAGAAGAATCAAAGGATCTCAACATAGGTTAGATCTTGTTGCCAAAATCGTTCTGCTTCAATCTTCTGCTTTTGATGATAAATATTCAGTTAGACTACTGATCAAGTTCTAATGTAGGCCAGTGGAGCTATGGTCTTACTCTCTACATGAGATATTTCCGGGGCCCAATGTTTCCTTCGACTTTGGGTGGCACAAAACAGTCAACTTGGACGCTCCTGCGAAATTTCAGATTCCTCCTTGTTTAGAAACCGGCCCAGACTGGAGTCCTACTTTATATAGACTCTTCATCCACCCATTAACCTATATATATAGAAGAGAGGACCCCAAACATTGTAACATTTCGGAAGAACAATAAAAAGAAGCCTAAAGTCTTCTCATATCTCTGTATTCAATCTACTATTATGTTCTTGTATTGTTCTTACGATTCTGAGTTTGTCTACGAGGTAATCACTCGGACTGGATTCGCCAGCGACAGTTTCTCAACACGTTATCAGCACGATCAACTCTCCTCGGATCAAAAGATAATCGTCGATGAACGACACTCGTAGATCGAATCGTTTTTTTTAGATTGCTTTCAATTCTGCAAATTTGACTTTCTAGATTATAACCTACGGCGCAAATTCACTATAATCTACCGCGAGCCGACTTGAAGTCGTCGACACAATATCGGTCAGTGGATTACTGGATTGCATGAAAAGGTGGATGTCGATTGTAATTAGAAATCGCAAATTCGTTCTAATCTATCGCGAGCCAACTTGAAGTCGCCAGGCTAAGCCGTCGATAGTGGCATAAAAACGATATATTGCATTATTTGAGCGATGGCGAAAAAATTTTGCCTCGTCGGGCTCCCCGCGATGCGCCAGATGCAGCGTTATGCGTCGGCACACGAAGGCCCACTGACACACACACACGGGCTCCCACGCAGCGGCTCCGCGTCAAAGCGGCACGACCTCGCAAAAGTGCCGCCGCGTCGCCGGTGCACCCGAAGATGCATCGCGGTCGACGGCCACATGAGCTCCCGCATGCCGCTACAGCAGCCAAGCCGTGCCTCACCGACGCCGGCCACCCTGAATGTGGCGGCCGCCACCGCCGTCGACACGCCACATCCGCGCAAGCCGCGCTTCGGAGCCGCCGTCGCACGCATTTGGCCACCACCACGAGCCATCGACCATGCGTGGAGCTCGTGCACCGCCACGCTAAGAACCCAGCCCGCAGTGCCGCAGCCACTCTCATGCCGCCACCACGCGTGGAGCTCACGCCGCTTCGCCGCTGCTTGAGCGTCGCCGCCCGCTTGAGTCTGCCGCTTTGATTGGAACGTCATGTGCGGCTGGCATCGCCCTCAAGCGTGTCGGGTTGAAGCGCATATTAAGCGCCCATCGCCGTGTGCGCTCTGTTCAAGCCTCCAGACGCGGGCCGTGCGTCGTGAGCGCGTCGCCACTTCAATGGGACAGAAACCTATGGGACCTTTAGGTTCAAGTGAGTGGGCCTAATAAGCCGAGAAGGCCTAATGGGCCGCCCAAAAAAGGGGACATTCGGACATAATTTGACGGTCCAAAGATTTGAGAGAGAGAAAAAAAAGGCGAAAAGAAAAAGGAGTTTTGCAAAAGGTCCTTCGACATTCAAAATTTCACGGATCCTACACGCAAATAAGGAATTTTTGCAAGAAAGCCTTTAGACTCTCTAACATTACGCGAAATTTTTCTCAAAACTAAAATTTCATGATTTAACCACTAGAAATTGCAAATTCCGAAAATTTATTTTCCTTTGAAAAAAGAGCATTGAAATTCAATTTTTGAATCAATTTTAGCATTTGAAGCATGTTTAACTTTGGTATTTTTATTTCTATGCAATTTATTTATTGAATTCTTGTTTTGATTATCGTGATCGTTTATATTGCTTTTAATCATTGAAAATAGCGATAAATCATGAAAATGCATAGAAAAAATCTGAGATCCTGAGCAAGGGAGTTCGAAGAGCATTATGAGAATTTTGCAACCATTTTATGCAAATTACCAATAGTAGTTTTATGAACTCTTTGCGTGAATATGAAGATGACTAGCATCACAAATCAGGAATTCGAAGAACAGACCCAGTATGGCTAGAATTTGTACAAGTCTTCAACTCTATGATAATGTAATCACGGATGAGTAGAAGATTGAGAATACTCTCTCTACCTTTCACCCAAATGCGGTCCAATCTACACGCAACTATCGTCAAGATGGCTGCAAGAAATATGTCGAACTAATTAACATCATGCAAGTTGCGAGAGCTCAAGATGATGTTCTAAGGAAGAACTACATCTCACAGCCACCTAGTAGCAATGTTGGCCATGAAGCTAATGCTGGTAGCTACAAGGTGATGAAGCCTCTCACGAAGGAGAGGGGCAAGAAGCGTGAAGAAAGTGAAAAAGGGAATTAGAACGGCTTTCTTCGTATGAAACTGGGTTATACTGCACTAATATTAAGGCATCTGCAGCCTATATTGTCCTGAAAATTGTACTTAGAAGCTCTGAACTTTTCTATCTCCAACATGATAGATTATGTCGTCTAGGTCTTAGGATGATGAGAAATATAATTAACAATTCACATGGATATAACGTCAATGTAAAGAATTTCCCGAATCAGAAAGATTTTTTGTGTGCTCGCATGTGCCACCGGGAATTTAATTACTAAATCTTCTACTCTGAAAGCGAAGGATGAAGTCCTTGTATTCCTGGACCATATTCAGAGAGACTTTTATGGTCCTACATAGCTCTGTAAAGGCCATTTAGGTATTTTATGGTGCCCATCGATGCTTCCTCGAAATGGTCACATGTATGTTTATTGTCTCTGAAAAACCACGTTTTTGCAAAGCTAGTCTCGTAAATAATTAAAATTAAGAATAATTTCCGATCATCATGTGAAGTTAGCGAGAATGGACAACGCCGAAGAATTTACTTCAAAGGCATTTGATAATTATTGTATGGCAATAGGAATTAAAGTTGAGCATTTCATACCGCATGTCCACACCCAGAATGGACTAGCAGAGGCATTAATTAAAATGATTAAATTTATTGCCCGACCACCTTTGAAGAATTGTAATTTACCAAGCGCATGTTGGAGACACGCGATCTGCTTTCATGACAACTTTCATCAATTTTAGACCGTCGGCATATAACATCCATTCACATATACAACTAGTGCAAGGGTTAGTATCGAAAATTTCTCATCTTTGAAGATTTGGTTGCAAGATTTATGTACCTATACCACTACTACAGCTAACTGCAATGGGCCTTCTCCGAAAGTCTAGAATATGCATTGGTTATGAGACATCATCTATAATCAGGTATTTAGACCCTACGATGAGAGATTTGCATACTGCCCGATTCGTTGATAGTATATTAGGTAAGGATAGTTTTTCGTCATTAAGGGGAGGAAATCAACCCCTTGATGAAAATGTCGCAAAATGGAGAAGTCCATGAGATAATTGAAGCTCAGAAAATAATTGAAATACATGCACATGACCCGCGCACTAGTGAAGCAAATAGGGAAATCCAGAAGACAATTACAGTCCAGAAGATAATTGATTTGCAAGTATTAGCGAATCAACTGCTTGACCACTATAGTGATTTGAAGAGCGTGACTAAGTCGCATATGCTGTCACGCAATGCACTAGAGAGGGTTAAAATCAAGAAGAAGGTATCCTAATCTCGTCCTAAGGCCTTAGAAAGAACGAGAACCCCGACCCTCGAGTCCAAAATGTAGGGGCGCTTTGGTGAAAAAGGATAAGAAGGGCGTGACATAATCCAGTGTCTCCATCTCTATGTGATTTTGAGCCTAGAGGAACCCCGAATCAAACAATCTTTGCGTAAGTTCGGTCCTAAAACAAGCGAGATCTGAATATCATTGAAACCCTAGAAGGTATTAAGAAAGCAAGCTCTTACTTGGAGCCAGAGTTCGAAATGAAAGATTTAGATAAAACCAAATATTGCCTAAGCTTGCAACTTAAGCATACCCCTGAAGGGATTGTAGTGCACCAGTCCACCTACACTCAGAAGGTGTTAGAAATGTTTGATTTTGAAAGGCATACCTTTTGAAATTGCCAATGGTCGGGAGATCTTTGTAGTAAGACAAAGACATGTACAGACCTAAAGAAGAGGGGGAGGAAGTCCTGAGACCAGAATTCTCATACTTAAGTGCAATAGGAGCACTCATGTATTTAGCAAATTGTATTAGATCGGCCATTGCATTTGCCGTTAACCTATTAGCAAGGAAACTTGATTACGAAGATCGAGTACCCAAAGAGTAAATCCTGGAGATTAAATGAAATTGGGTGGACTGTACTCTTTTTCCCTTGACGAGTTTTCCTAAAGTTTCTCGGCTAAGGTTTTTAACGAGACAATTAGGCTGCAGCAGTGAGAACTTGTATCATGTGCTCTTTCTTCAAATTTTTTCACTAGGTTTTTATGGAGTTTGTGAGGTATAAACATGTGAGGATGAGTGTCAGGGAAGTGTTGAGAAACTATGGGCAGCCAGAAGCGGCCTATGTATGGGCTCCCATCCCAAACCCTAATGAGTCTCTAGCTTTATAAATAGAGGTGCTATTCATTATAAGTGATTGATCGATTGATGAAGGAATAAAGAAGAAGCAATAAGCCCTATGCATCTCCGTGTTCAATCTACTATTCTGTTCTTATATTTTTGCATTATTCTAAGTAATTCTATCTATTTATGAGATAATCACTCAAACTAAACTCGCTAACGATGGTTTCTCAACACTACTCTCCTCCTACACTACTCTCCTCCTGAGGGCTCACGTCGCCAGCATTTCTCACACCCATCACGTGAAACCAGGACAAAATCTGATTCGGTCCGGTGCTAGTGCAATTAACACCACCCTGGCTGTTGCCGATCCAGGACAGCCAGGGTGGTCACGGCCCTGGCAATTTGTGAACGTGAAACCAGGACAAAATCGAATGCTGCCACGGCCCACGGATCGGATAGGCGGCATCTGCATGCACACGACCACAAATGCTCATGCTCCGCCTCCAACGGTCGGCTCTTCCCGGTGTTCAGAAAATGGCAACGGTCGACTCGTGTTGCAGGACGGCAAAAGGAATCTAGGAGTAGTGTGCATCCGCATCTCGTAGGCCGTAGCCGTTAGGTGAGCAAGGCCGGGTTCGATTCGGACGCCACCCTTATTTGAATCGCGGTACCGTGTCACCGTGCAGATAGTGTGGCGTATTTTTCTGACACCAGGGCCCACAGGGTCAGTGGCAGGTAAAAAAGTGTAAAGGCAGCGGCCAACGCAACAGCTTTTCGGTACGGTGCACTGCTGTTACAGATCCACGCCAGCCGCGACCTCTGGAAAGTGGAATTTGACTGCCACCTCATGCGAACGAAGGGCGAGAATTGCCTGATGCAACTGGTGGTGCTGAATAAAATCTTATCTCAGCAACATTTTTTGTGTACAAGTCAAAACACTTTTTTTTTGGAAAACTTGCTCGCAAGTGACGGCTTTGATTTAGGGAAGTGATTTCCGATGCAACTCATTACCAAGTGGAATAGCAGTAATTAGCAGTGGTAGAGTATAGCTGATGTGCCTCCAATTCTACTACTACATCACTAACCATTTTTGAAAACGAGATGATGAGATAATCAGAGCCAGGCCCCGCCTTCCTCTAACGGACATCGTCCGTCCCCACAAGCTGGAAACGGAGCAAACACCTCCGTGGAATCGTTCCATATGGACCATCATCACCAAAAAGCGGCATGCAGGAACATGCATTGACGCATCAATTAACAGCCGTTAACAGTCCACAACGCCATGTTCACCCAACATCTCCACGTCTCGCCCCGTGCGCGCGCGATCCACGAGGCAATCAGCAAGAGATGGATTTGAAATCTCCCAGCTCGCATCAGCCATGCCCATGCACACAGTACACGGTACTAACACAAAGCACAACACAGGCTAACACATAATAATGCTCTAATCACTTCCCCCCAAGCGCTGCATAAATACCACCTCCTCACGCTCCAACCCAATCTTTTCCTTTCGTCCTTCCCGCAATCCCACCCGCCTCGGCTCACGGATCCTTCCTCCACCACCCGAAGACGCCATGGGCCTCTGCTTCAGCAAGCAGCAAAAAGCCCCAGGTCCACCGCCCAGTGCGAGTGGGACCAGCACCAAGACCAAGAAGTCCAGCAAGATCGCCGTTGTGGTCGCCGACGAGAAGGCCAAGAGGACGCCGCAGTCCAAGAGGGCGGCCAAGGCGGAGGAACCCGCGGGGGCCGACAAGAAGGCGGTGTTTGTTGTGAATACTAAGGCCGCAGCGGGCGGAGAGGAGAAGAAGGAAGAGGCGAGGCCGGTGGTGGTGACCACTGTACCGGTGCGGACGTCGAGCTGCACCAAGGAGGAGGTGGACGCGATCTTGATCCAGTGCGGGCGGCTCAGCCGGAGCTCGTCCGGGAGGGCGGCGTCCAGCGAGACGGGAGACGGCGGCCACCGGAGGCACTCTGGGTCCAAGAGGAGCTATGATTTTGATCAGGAGAGGAGGCCCGGGGGTGAGGAGGGTGATTGGGATAGGCAGGGGTGCCGGTGTCAAGGCCTTCGCCGCACCGGAGCTCGCCGCAGCGGAAGCGGTCAGGGGAGCCGGAGAGGAGCGGCGGCGGGAGCCGGAGGGCGAGCCGATCGCCGGGGCGTCGTGCGGAGGGCGTGTCCTCAGCGAGCTCGGGCGGCGGTGGAGAGCGGGCGAGACAGCAGCCCGGGAAGATGGTCTCCGTGCCGGCGAGGGAGAAGGGCGCGCGCCGTCGCCCGCGGCCGCGTCCGGGAAGAGGTGCGCATCTCCGAGATCGAGCTCGCCTGCGAGGTGGCGGCGGCGGCCGGGGAATGAGAATGCTCGAGGCGGGCAGACGACGGCGGGACAGACGCCATCGCTGAGCCGAAGCTCGTCCCGGAAGGCCGAGCAGTCGCCGTACCGCCGCAGTCCCATGGCCGAGATCGACGAGAATCCCCTCCGCAACAACAACAGCAGCAACAATGCCAAGCCCCAGAAGGTAAGGGATCGAACTAAGTTTGATTTTTTACGCCTGTTCTTGCAATTCCAAATCTTATCATCCGATAAGCCGCTCAAACTCTTTCAAATAACTCCAGAAATTGACGGAGAATGCCGTCGTCACCACGCCCAGAAGTCCACGGGCGTGCAAAGGAGCAGGCGGCGGCAAGCTGCCGTTCTGGG
Source organism: Phyllostachys edulis (assembly GCA_036346405.1). NCBI lineage: Eukaryota > Viridiplantae > Streptophyta > Magnoliopsida > Poales > Poaceae > Phyllostachys > Phyllostachys edulis. The sequence goes on from JAYEVD010000258.1 coordinate 73,029, forward strand.
AAGGAGAAGCCGGATGTCGTAGAGGATACCACCGTTGCGGCGTCAGAGACGAGGACACACTCGTCGAAGACGACCGCGACACGCACGGTGAGCATCGCGGTCGAGAGCCTCAACCCGAGGTCAGGCTGCCGGCCGCGCCGGGCGTCGCGCGACTTCGACCAAAACCCCAACTCGTACGCCACCCAGCTCCTCGAGGACATCCAGAACCACCACCAGCAGAACACCTCCGCTGCTGCCACCGCCGCAACGCTGCCATCCTTCTCGCTCCCGACCTGCGTCTCCAAGGCGTGCTCCATCCTCGAGGCCGTGGACAACCTCAACTCAACGTCGTCGGAATACCGGTCCAACGACAAGGTCTCGGTCAACGCGTCGCTCGGCAGGGACGACCTCGCCGACCCGAGCATGCACAAGTACGTGCCCGTGCGGGACATCCGTGGGAAGACCGAGCCGCAGGAGTCCGCCGGGAGCAACAGCGTCTCCGGGCACCCGTGGACACCGTCGTGGGAGCCCAACTCGGTGGAGTCCACCGACCGGACGTGGAGCTCGTCGAGGTCCAACAACGGCGACGAGGTCGTCGAGCAAGGAAGCCACGGAGCTCGCAGCCCGCTGAACAACCTGCCCCAGCAAAGCAAGCAGAGGCCGGCGCAGCCGGAGAGCAGCGGCCGGTCGCGCGGTGCCGGCTCTGGCAGTAACAACGTTCACCGTGGACGCAGCGCTCATCGTGGCAGTGGCAGCGTAGCGAGCGGCCGATCGGGTGTTCGTGCCGTCTCGGCGAGCTCGTAGTGAAGGAAAGTGGGCATGTTGCTGCGACGTTGCAGCGTTGGTTATGTGTGTATGGGGAGTTGTAGGTGGTGTTAGTTTGCGTTGCTAGTGGCAAGATGAATTGCTGCGTTCACAGTGACAAATGTGGTTTGTGTTCGTTGTTTGGTGATACATTGTTCAGATGTAGCCATGGGTTTGACATTGGCAATGTATACTGTGTTATCTGCGGTTAGTGTTGGATCATTGCTCGGCTGAAAACTTGAATCTTTTGTTCAGATGTAGGCTTAAATCTTTTGTTCAAAAACCCGTTGTTACAAATTCTCTGTACCACACCGCACACCCCCATTTCATACTCCCTACCGAATACTGATCAACTGTTTCATCTACATGTACAGCTAACACGTCTCTCCAGCTTCTTCAGTTTGGTAGAAAAGCATTCTCATTGGTTTCTGAAGTTGTTCTTAAGTCTTAACAAGAGTTGGCATAATGGAAGGGAAGAGGTTGGGCTTAATATTATTCCAACATACAAAATTACTATAGTACATATAAAATTCATCACTGGTAGAAGAAAGGCTATGGTTTGCATAAGAATTGCACTTTATTTGGCAAGAGCTGGGTATTCCAACTTTCAAGTTTAAGGAAACGTGATAAGGTATATTAATATTTCAGATTTGCTATTTTTAAGTCGTGGTTTTCTTAAGTTTAATTTAATTGTTATGACAATTGGATTTGTATAGAGATTAATGTGTCATATGATTGGATATTGATCCAATAGATAAAAAAATGTGATGTATGGTTAAGAAAATTTCGGTTTTTGAGTTTGTATATATGCCAACACAATTGAGATCAGACCAGCTTTCGTAGCTCAGTTGGTTAGAGCACCCGTTTAGTAAGCGGGAGGTCTTGAGTTCGACTCTCAACGAAAGCAGCTGGTAAATTTTTTTCGTTTTAGATTCTGCTGATACAAAATACCAGCATATACAGGCAGGTGCGCGCCGGTTGAATTTTTCTCCACATTGTTGTTGCGCACTTGCACTGGCTCCAAATCGTTGTCTCGTTCTTATTCCATTTTCTAGCCAGCCAACCAACCAACTTAACTCTGAAATGTTTGAATTTTCTGTGGCCAGGCTGCATTTTTGTTCTAGTTTATGTGCATGACGAAAAATAGAAAAATGCAGATATACCCGGAACGAACAAGCAGGCCATGCACCTCCATACGAACGCATGGCCCCGATGCTAACTGCTAAACGAGATGATACCTTGTACATAAGTTAGCAGGGAATTGGCTAGCCGCCGTGTGGCACCTCAAGCCGCATATCACCTTGCTCCGCTTGCACGTTCACGGGGGGCGCATCGCACCGCGTCTTTCTTGAGTCCGCCCCGCTACATATCCACTTGGATGAACACAAACAAGCACAACTCAATAGCTTTAGCACCCAAATCTATCACCAAGTTCAAAGTATTTGGAGATACAATAGGGAGAAGTGAAAGTAGGAACTAGCAATTAGGCGGGAATACAATCTAGGCTGGAATGGAGAAGAACTTAGGCGAAAGAAGAGCTAAAGGTTAGGGAAGAAGCGAGAATAAGAGGAGAAAGAAGCGGTCTGTTGTTTCTTCTTCGATGATGTCCCGGTCTGTTCAATGATGCTCCCCTTTGTACTCCCGAGCTCAAACCCTGCCCCTCCCCCTCCTCTGTCTCCTGGGCTTCCTGGGCCCACGAACAAAGCCCAGTCAAGGCAAGCCGGTCTGTGACATTCCTCCCTCCTTGAATTTCGGCTTGCCCCCAAGCCGATACAAAAGAATAGTCACCATTGCCACCAGGATCCTATGGTACTAGAAGAACCTCCATGCCAGCCTGACTTGAACACAATCACCACCATGCTTCTGCTGCACTAGCACGCAAAGACAACACAAATCAAGGTGTAGGGCTCCTTTCATCTTGCATTTTGCTAGGAACCCAAGCTTCATATTTGAAACTGTCGACAGTCTTGGGAGACCATATATAATGAGAATTGCAGTTACTTCCATTTTGGTCATCCATTCTTGAGCAATCCGACCGCCCATATGTACTTCCTCAATTGAAGATCCTTTTTCATGTACAAATTTGATAGATTCTAACAGCCTATTCAGAAGATTTACCAGTGCAATGACCTCATTTTTCTACAATTGAAATGGTTGGTTCAAAAGGTCCTCTCCATCAATAGAGGACAGAATCTTTAGTGCAGTTCCAAGACCAAGAACTGGGAGCTTCCCCATAATCGACACTTCTCATCCAACATAGTCCATAATTGCATTGATATTTCTAAGGGTGTGTTTGGTTGGTGGGATGAGGTTGAATGTGATGGAATGGTACAGGTAGGATGGGATGGTACAGGCAGTATGTTTGGTTGGTTGTATGGGATGGTATAAAATTGTGTTTGGTTGGTTGTATGAAATGATACATGAATTGAGTTTACAAATTAATTTGAATTTAAATTCAATTTGCAAATTTATCAACATCTGCTAGCTTCCTCGCTCTGATGTCTTCTTTTTATTTTTTCGTGTCCAAGAGCTTTGTTGTGCGAGCGCGAGAGCCAGCGCAAAACGTTGAACCGCGTGGTTCAACCTTTTTTGTCGAATGGAATGGTACATAATAAAAGTGGAATAGTTCCTCACATGGAACCATCTCATCCTGTATCGTTTGGTACCATTCATCCAACCAAACACAGGGATGACCTCATATCCTGAACGGAATCATCCCGTTCAGCCTCATACCATGAACCAAACGCACCCTAAATTGCTTCTGAATCTCCTGCTGTAGCTTAGAGCCATTCTCCACTCTGCCAGAGTTTTGCTTCATCAAAAGGTAACGGGCATGCAGATCTTAACTTGGGGTTGAAAGCAGCTGCTTCACTAAAGTTTGTGTTTTCAGGTCCTCTTCAGGATCTTGTGCATGCAAAGATATTCCCAAGTAATCGTTAGCCTCAAGAAGTGTGTCCACAAGCATCAGTTCAACAACCTTTACTTTGGCATGGGTATGGACAATCCGGTGCAGATCAGCGTGTGTTGAAAACAATGGATGCTCAGATAATCTTTGGCAGGGTAGCATAGTTCATCACCCATCACTCGCATGCCTTGTAAGAGCCTCTAGTACTGGAAATTACACCCAAAACCACATGCTCTGCAATCGCAACCAATGTAGTCGAACTTATCGACATCTATACCATTGCGACCATTAGCAACAATGTCATAAAGAAAATGCTTCTCCTTTGCACTTTTCGTTGCGGCAAACTTAGAGCTGGCAATTATCATTTCCTTGACAATTTTGAGATAATCAGCTTCAATATCTATAGTGTGCTTTGTCAACAATGTTGTCCAGCAGCCATGCAGACATATGTTCATGGGACCGGGTTGATCCCGGAACAACACAAGGAAGAAACTCATGCTCAAATAAGTAACTAAAGAGGTCATGTCAATGTCATGCAAAAGGCACGCAAGTTTTACGGTTTGCATATCAACACGGTCAATTCAAGCTCTTCTCCTTGGTACCTCGAAAATTGTTCATAGCCTCCCACTAGCCAATAAACACCTAATGAATGTTCAAAGCGTGTGTGGACAGCCCTGGATAGACCGGATATGTAAGACCAAGTTGTTATAGATCCATAACCTTTGAAATTCCTCGGTGTCAACAAATTCCCTAGCCAACCTCTGAAGATTCACATAAATCATCTCAGCATTATCTGTCTCATCATCATTTGTCCATGAATTATCAGTTTCGACCCATCCTTTGAAAACCTTGGTGTCAAGGGTCCTATCAACAGTAGCCTCTGGTTTTCCTTCTTGACAGATGATATCCTCCGGAGAAAGGCCACTGTAAGGCTTCTTGTACGGCTCAGGAAATTCATTCTCTGGGCACTCATAGACATGACAGTCCCTAAGTTGACACATTCCATCATCAAGCCAAAAAGGGTAGCCACACAACAATCTAGCAGGGCCAAGTGCTTCCAACATGACCCCATGCGCACGTGAATTAAGCACATCCATTTCGGCATTAGTGAACATCGTCTTCCATAACTTGATTCCTGCCTGTTTGTGGAACAACTCGAGCAAAGTCCCATGTCCTTGAGGTGGTGGCCATGGGAGCATCCACGACACTCGCCTTGATAGCGGTGAATAACCGCCTTGGCATTGGTCGTAGCTCGGCTCCGCCTCTTGCAATCTCCCCTTCCGCAAGTGGTGGCCATTGGAATTTTAGCTGCACTTGCACACCACCTTGATAGCACCTGAACGATGGCCATGGTTCTAGCCACTGCTCCCAAACCATGTCTACAAAATATTGCTCCCTCTTGTTTTTATCACACATTTTGCCGAATACCTCCATTGCAGGAACCACTTGTGCAACAAAATACATCCGAGGAGAAGTCTAGGAATCAAACATTGTAGTTGATCCATAAGTTATCGTGGCCGTCGATGGCAAGCACAACCGACCTAACCCATTCTTGACATCTTTGGTAGCTAGCCATGCCCCATCTTTGCATAGTCAACACTAAAAACACTCTCATGGATGGGCAAGGCGGAGAGGGCACGCTACACAAGGTAGATGTGAGGGCTCAGCAGTGATGTCACTGGCAGCAATACTTCCAGGGTGTATGTGTTCCCGTCCTCGTCGGCAGCGATCTTGCTAGAGGAGGGGACAACGACGATGACGGCGATGTCGAGCATGGCATCGGTCGAGGGTGGAGTTGTGGTGTAAAGAGTGTCGACGACGACATCAATAGTGTTGGTGGTAACGCGGTTGTCATCGCTCATCCGGGCGATCACTGGCTGTCGTTGTTCGTCAGAAGAAGCGTACATCTTCTCTGGCATTTCATCAAACACCTCGCATGCGGTGATGATGTAGGTGTCAGCACACACTCTAGGTGCGCCGATGGATGGAGCGGGGCTGGTGATGGTTACACTAAGAATGCCGGTTGTCATGAGTGGAGTCGGAGCCACCTCTTGGGGACAGGTTGATAGCACATCGGTATTGTAGTCACGACATGCCGTCGAACACCTTGGTGGGCGTCACGGTGTCTAGCTCTCCGGTATCGAACGACTTCGATGAGGAGACGCTCCACGAGCTCGCGATGTGCGGGAGGGTCGTGGTCGCACCCTCGAGGCGAGGACACAGCCGCAACCTTGGCGTAGCCGACGTTGGGGTCGGGGCCTAACGTCGAGCACTTGGTGGGCGACTTGGGGCGAGGCGACCTGCACTTAGAGTAGCCGCCGCGGCGTGGTCCACCGTGGTGACAAGAGTGGTCGTCGGTGCGATCCGCGGTCTTGGCAAGGCATGAGCAGGTGCTCTAGCGGCTAGGCGGCGGCCTTCATGCCGACCATCGCAAGCTCATTCATACGTCTTGCGGGTCTTCCATCTCCATTGTCCACTTCTTCACTTCAACGATTAATTTGTTCACATTGCCTTGCGAAGCTTCACTCTCTTTCTCGCGTCGCTCATGGCCACCTTGGAGCTCGGAACCAACGAGGATCGAAGGCTCGATACCATATTGTTACATACCAGCGGATGAACACAAATGAGCACAACTCAATAGCTTAAGCACCCAAATCCATCACCAGGTTCAAAGTATTTAGAGATACAATTGGGAGAAGTGGAAGTAGGAACTAGCAATTAGGCGGGAATCACAATCTAGGCGGGAGCGGAGAAGAACTTAGGCGGAAGAAGAGCGGAGGTTGGGGAAGAAGCGAGAACAAGAGGAGGAAGAAGCGGTCTGTTGTTTGTTCTGTCCCAGTCTGTTCAATGATGCTCCCCTTTATACCCGCGAGCTCAACCAACCCCCCTGTGGGCCCCTCTTTGTCTCTTAGGTCCACGTCCACGAACAAAGCCAGTCAAAGCGAGCGATCATGACACCCGTCCTTATGCGCCTTCATGACCAACCGTCTCGTTGGCGCGTCGCTCGACCTTCCGCATTCCGTCCTGCAGTGCGGGGCGCCACTCATCTGCCGAAGAACGGCGCGACTCACGGCCGGGGGCGATCGAAATGGTGCCGTTGCGGGCGTGAAGTGAAAAAACAACGTGGCGAAGCAAGCTTAAAAAATTGTCTTCATGGCGATTAGTCTATATTATTTTATCCCAATAAGCTTAAATTTATATCCATCTGAGATCTTGTGTGGGTATCTTTGCATGAGAACTTCAAGAAAAAGGACCAAGTTGCGAGGAACATCGGTTGCATTTGAATGAACACAGGTGGCGGCGTGGCGTGAAGAATGAGCAGCGAGAAAAGCGAAGTGTACGCCTTAATCTTGAGAGCTTTCGCGGTTAATGCGGAACTCTTGTTCTAGGGAAAGAAAAGAAAACTCGGCCATGTTGCGTAGTAAAAGGTTGTCAGAATCGTGATTCTGAATCGGATCGGAGACACTCCAGTAGGATCGTATTTTAGGACCGAATTGTAAAATCTAAGATTCTACTATTTTTTTTTAATGTATCGTGTATTCCAAAAGTGATATAGGTGTTTATTTGGTCATTTGACATCTAATTTGATTGATAAATGTCTAAACCGTAGTTTAGATTCCATAACATTCAAAGCTACTGACTAAAATATTGATTTTAACAACCTTGCCATTACAGAACATTTTACATAAAAATAAAATAAATATAATAATTTTTATTATTCCAAACCTCCAAATCTTAATGTCTAACCTACTAATTACTTATTACTTATCATGTAACTTGAATCGGGGATAGAACACAACCAAACACCTAAATCTTTCATAATTTGAGGTGATGCGTTATTCTACATGATTGTATGACTAGGAACGCGATTCTACCACGATTATACTAGATGCGATTTAGATTGTATTAGTGTTGTATATGCGATTTTATGATTAGAGTCGTGATTTTAACAACCTTGATGGTAAGACTAAAGGTGTGCTTAGTTGCTTGAATTGAACGATCCTTGCTCATGGAACTGCTATCTGTTATCAGCATTCGGGAAGGCGGGGTATGATGAAAATAAGTTATTTTAAATAACCATCATTTAGAGGATCAGGAACATCCGGGGTCTATCGTATCTGTCAGAGAGATCAAGCTACCCTGTATCAGAATTCCCTCGTTTTGTTTTCCTCCAATGTCTTGCGCATCTTCCCAAGGCTTAAAAACTCTGATGCATTATTCATAGTGACAGGTCTGCGACTTGTTCACTCACGCAAACTTATATAAGCACCACCATGGTCTTTCACCGAAAAATCACACACTACATCCTTTCTGCATTCATTCGTAACCAAAGGTAGGCGGCACGAGATGTACTGTTGACACGACGAAAGTGATTTTCTGAGAGAAAATTTTCGCCACAAGCTGGGCCCATCTAAGGCCCGTAAACCCGACCAAACATTTTGCCAGCTGTAAATGGGCCGGGCTCGATTGCTCGGCCCGAACAGCCGCCGAGCTGTGGGCCCCTGCTCCGCCCCCCTCCCTCCTCTGCGCCTTCCCCACCAAGCTAAAACCTCGCTCTCCTCGCCGAGTCAAACCACTCTAGAAACCCTAACACTCCCCCCTCCGCCCCAATTCGCCATTGCCCTCCCTGATGCAGGCGTCCGCGCGCCTCTCCTCCGCCGCCGCATCCAGAAGGGGTGAGTAAGCGAGCCTCCAAATGGGGTGTATGCATCGGTAGTGTGTCAATGCGCCGGTTTGGCGGCGCATAATTGTGTTCGATCGAGGCTTTGGTTTCTGGTCGCCGCGGTGTTGATTGTTGTTCTGATTTTTCTTTCTTTTCCAGTGATTGCGGGCGTCTCTAGCACGATCACACGGTCGTGCTACCGGACATTCCGAGGGAAGGCACATGCGGCGCCGCTGTCGGCTCAGGAGCCACCCAAGGAGCAGAAGAGGATTACAAAGGAGGAGAGGAGGATTAGGATAGAGGAATTTGTTGACAAGTAGGTGGCTTTGGCCCATTAGCATATCTGATTTTGGCTTATTTTGCGTTGATTTCAATTACGAGATTTTGGCTGGTTTTGCATTAAGGATTGACATACTTGTACCCGTTCCTCGAGTTGAAATTTGAAAGAAGAAAAAAAGGCTTGGTTTCAAAAAAAAAGAGAGGGGAAAAACCATGGTTACAAAAAAAAAACCAATGGGAGAAACATAGCAGAGATCATGCATTATGTGTATAAATCTGATCAAAGGTGGAAATTGCACGTAGCTGATACGGAATAGCTTTCTGTCTGGCTCTGATTCAGTAATGCGCATGAGTCTTACACTGCGTGCTTCTTTGCGGCTCTGTTTAGTGCAGGTATAAGGCATCGAATGATGGTAAATTTCCAACTATCAAAACTGTCCGTCGACATGTTGGAGGGTCCCACTACACCGTGAGGGAGATGCTTCAAGAACTGGAGTATAATTATACAAAGTTACCTTTGGATAATTCTAAGGCAGCTCAACTTCACGAGACAGCTGAATTTGATGAGCGTTCAAGGCTTGAGGATGGCAATGGAAACAATTCATTCAATTCTCAAAGTGATGTAGACGATCTGCTCCTTTCCCAGAGATGCTGCTACCAGTACTGAAATAATGGAAAAGGTTCATTCCTTCTTTATTTCGCCTTTTTTTTCTTTTCAAACTATACCCTTGAATGTCTTTGTTTGTTTCCCAAAGCGTTTCTATGGGGCAATTGAAAACATCATTCCAATAGTGCTCCCAAGTCACCAAGAGCCTTAATTTTCATATAGCTAACATTATGTAGTTTTGCAGACTGAAACACAGGGATATCCAGAATTGAAGACGACATCAGAATCTTATCATTACAATGGAGAAACAGAAGCTAGTAAGCAAGATTTGTACGCTGCAGATATTCTTAAGATCGCAAATGAGTCAACCGTATCAAGTCAAACAGAAAGTGACGCCATGAAGGTTCTAATGCTATGCACTCAAAACATCTTCCCAAGATCATTATTTTGTATGTAGACGTTTTCCTCAAAATTATCATGCATATGCAGAGTGAAGTTTCCATTTCTTTGGGACTAGAGACTAAATCAGACCCTGGGAACCATCAAGGGGAAACCAAAGCTAGCAAATTAGATTTGAACAATACAGAAAAATTACTGAATACAAGTGAACCAGCTGTATCAGATCATCCTGAAATTGACAAGGTGTTCAAGGCAAATGTACTTGACAGGTAATACCTATTACATGATATATGCTTATTTTAATATTAGTTATTAAAAAAACTGTATCAGAAAGTGGTTTGCTAAACGTTATTATGATATAACTAGCTATGCTTGGATCATTTAGTGCTTTAGAATTTTTTTTAAATAATATTTTTTAAAACAAAATTACAAAAATATATAATCGCCCAAAAATTACGAAATGAGTTCATGGCAGATTGAAATGGCGGCAGGAACCTCTCGCCATTCAATGGCGATAGGGACTCGACCGCTTCTCATCATTTGGTCGACTACTATCGCCGATTGAAATGGCGATAGGTTCCCTCGCCATTCAAGCTGGCGATAGGTTTTGTCGCTTGATTGAAATGGCGACGAGGTTTCTCTCAACCCTAATTTGCAAGTCCACTTTACATACTTATGATTTTTATAAATTTTTAACGGTACAAAATCTATTAATCTCGCAATAACAATTTATAATGATCGTATGTTGTTCTAGTGCGGTGAATTTACTGTAGAATTTTATGAGGGCGTTTGAGATATTAATTATTAAGTAAGTCTGAAGCTAAGTGATATTACGATGATCACGAATAACACGGAAGAATGGAATCTGAAACATGGTACTAAAAGAGATTTGAAACATGAGACTAGCATAATAAGGGTTGTTCATATATTAATATTTACATGGTATGGTGATATTTGAAGGACCAAATATCTCTTTGGCCCTCTTGGAGGCACGCTCGTGTCGCCTCTAGCCTCTGCTGACGGTCAGAGTATGTGAGAGGTTGAGCGGGATGTAGTGGCCAATCGGGCGAGTAGTCAGAATTGGTATCGCGAGGGCCTCCTCTCACGTATGTCTGTTGTGTCGATGGCGGAGCACTTTGCGGTGAGAAGCCTCTAAGTTGAGCGAGGCGTCCGCGGTCATCAAAGAAGCAATCGATGGGTATCGATAGGTTTGCCTCGTTGTCCGAAATGAGCGAATCCTCCCAAGGCGTTCTGAAGTATTATGTTACAAAGCGTAATCATCACGAAAACACGAAAAAAACATAATCATCCCAAGGTGGTCATACTGCATCCGGAGATATCGCTGAAAGCGACTCAGCGTACCCACGGCCCGCGTGATAGTGGAGCTCGGGACTGATAGAGAATATTGCCGTTAGTAACTATCGGGTTGAAAAGAAACAAGCATTACGTTCATGCAAGCAAGCAAGGTGGTCATACACGGTAGCACGGCGTGCCCGATGAGCCTGTCGATCTTTGCTTCCGCACCATGGTGCCACGATGACCGCGCCACGTCCGGCGAGGAGCCGTGGGCGTGAACCACTAAATCGAGGTGACCCCCGTCCATATTTGGTCGGTCCCACCGAGTCCTCGGCGTCACGACAAATCGCCAATCTGGATGCCTCGTCTCGCGCGTCGATGATCATTTGCGCAAGCCTACCGTGTCCTGCGTCCTCACGTGCACGATGGTTGCTACCTCGAGAATCTCCGGTGTAGATCCGTGCACAAGTTGGAAACATAAATCGGCAAGATAAATATGAATTAAGGACGATTCAATCGTCTCGAGAGGTGGAAGCGAGTCCGGTGGGTAGGGTACATGTCGGACGTCGCGACCTCATGTCAAGTGGTGGGTCGACCACGACTCGGACGCAGCGAAGCCTCGTCCGACTAAATACCAATCCATGTAATCGCGTGCGTCTCGATGTCATAGGGATCCTCCCCGCGCTGGATGATATCGTCGGCGCGTGACTCAAACCTCGACCCGAGCGCATCCTATCCAGCCGGGACGCCGAGCTCGTACTCCTTCCTAGTGTACTGTGGACACCAACACAATTATTTATTGACACATAATTACATTGTGTGAAAAAGTAAACATGTGAACTTACGCGTGGGCGTCTTGGCAAGCACCGTATCCCCAATGGGATCTCTGTCGTGGGCCGGCGGCGCATGACCGTTGCACGGTACTCCTCGCGAAGACATCATGTACCAAGGGGCTCGCGTGTACGATACTCTTAGTCTCGCGTGCAGGGGACCGACGATCCGTCGGGCGCCATTGGATAAACCTCTCCGTAGTGTCACGGTGTCGGATGACGCGGTCATCGGTCGGTGATCGAACATCGTGATGTACTCGGGTAAGACCCTGCGAAGTGATCGGCGTGAAGGTGACCGGTGCAATAGAACACCGCAAACTTAGCACACCAAATTGTGATTACAATACATAAAAATGATCATAAAACTAACCGTCGTGACACCAAACCGTGCCCGTGGTGGGGCCGGTCCACCTCGTCGGCCGCAATGTACAAGGTGATCGTATATCTTTGTCAAGTCTAGGCTGTGGTCGTCCGTCTGGAAATGCTCGAAGGACCATAGGCTGCGAAGTAGTGGACATCCGGAGATGATGGAGTTGTCTCACAGGTGCGGTGTACGCGTCGCCACAGTCTTGTGATGCGTCCGCATAAAAGTACTGGTCGGACCCGGGCGTAGGAGGGATCTCATCAATCTCCATGTTGGCCACCTCGTGTGCGTCTGGGACGTCTTGCTTGTCGTATTTGTGCCGCCGTGGGACCCCGAAACATGACCCTTTAGAACAACCATAGCGGTAGGCCTCAAAGTGCCTCCTAACAACCACGTCCCTGCGCCAGCGCCATATGCTCGGTACCGCAAGAAGAAATGTAGAATTTCGTGACAAGGTTCACATACAATTTAAGCGAGATGACAATAATTACAAGTACTTACGTAGGCGCGAGATCCAGCTAGCGTCGGCGTCTTGATTTCTTTGAACTTCAGTGTAATTCTTTGCCATTGGCGACATCGTGGAACCTCGCTAGGAGGTCGGTCATACGATGTCAGAGATGTCGTCGCCGCCCGAAGCGGCTTGCGCGATGCAACAACCCGGCGGAAGCTCCGTCTGCGGCGTCGGCGTCATCTCCGCCTGAAGGTGGAGCGTCAATGCGTCTCGGCCTCCGGCGGTCAACTAACGCCGTCGGCGCCCGATCGTCTGAAGCGCCTAGACATCGACTCACCGCCACGGTCTGATCATCCTCAAAAGTCGCCTCCGCCATCCTCGCTAGTGCAAGGAGGCTCGCGGCTCTCAACTGCGTCAAAAGCGATTAAGAATAAGCGTGAATGCCGCAAAGTAGTCATACCACGATTGAGTGTATTAAAACTATCGTACCTTGGAATCCGATCTGCGTCGACCTCCATACCCTCATAGGCGTGAGCAACGAAACACGCCAAGCTCAATCGACGCCTCGCATATCTGGCTGAGAACCGCAGTCTTGAGGCAGCTACGGTGATGTGCATCAATCAAGGGTCAAGCAACTCATCTTGGCCTCCGTCCGCCATATCTACAAATTAAGTGCATACATTGTAAAAAATCTGAAACATATCACGATGAACTACACTATACACATCTCAAATAATATACGATGAACTACACTCGTCGCTATTTTACTTGATTCTATGTCGCAATTCTACTTCATTCTAGTCGTTATTCTACTTGATTCTAGTCGTTATTGTACTTCATTCTAGTCGTTATTCTACTTGATTCTATGTCGCTAGTCTACTTCATTCTAGTCGTTATTCTACTTGATTCTATGTTGATATTCTACTTGA